>JAVGWX010000015.1:44730224-45017724 GCA_036924085.1 Ariolimax columbianus | reverse complement strand
AACGACCCATAGCTGACTGCTGGCGTCAGGGCCAGCAGACCAGAGCTGAGCAGTGCACGCGCTGCAGGGGTCAACGACCCATAGCTGACTGCTGGCGTCAGGGCCAGCAGACCAGAGCTGAGCAATGCACGCGCTGCAGGGGTCAACGACCCATAGCTGACTGCTGTCGTCAGGGCCAGCAGACCAGAGCTGAGCAGTGCACGCGCTGCAGGGGTCAACGACCCATAGCTGACTGCTGGCGTCAGGGCCAGCAGACCAGAGCTGAGCAGTGCATGCGCTGCAGGGGTCAACGACCCATAGCTGACTGCTGGCGTCAGGGCCAGCAGACCAGAGCTGAGCAGTGCATGCGCTGCAGGGGTCAACGCTGACTGCTGGCGTCAGGGCCAGCAGACCAGAGCTGAGCAGTGCACGCGCTGCAGGGGTTAACGACCCATAGCTGACTGCTGGCGTCAGGGCCAACAGACCAGAGCTGAGCAATGCACGCGCTGCAGGGGTCAACGACCCATAGCTGACTGCTGTCGTCAGGGCCAGCAGACCAGAGCTGAGCAGTGCATGCGCTGCAGGGGTCAACGACCCATAGCTGACTGCTGGCGTCAGGGCCAGCAGACCAGAGCTGAGCAGTGCATGCGCTGCAGGGGTCAACGACCCATAGCTGACTGCTGGCGTCAGGGCCAGCAGACCAGAGCTGAGCAGTGCATGCGCTGCAGGGGTCAACGACCCATAGCTGACTGCTGGCGTCAGGGCCAGCAGACCAGAGCTGAGCAGTGCACGCGCTGCAGGGGTCAACGACCCATAGCTGACTGCTGGCGTCAGGGCCAGCAGACCAGAGCTGAGCAATGCACGCGCTGCAGGGGTCAACGACCCATAGCTGACTGCTGTCGTCAGGGCCAGCAGACCAGAGCTGAGCAGTGCACGCGCTGCAGGGGTCAACGACCCATAGCTGACTGCTGGCGTCAGGGCCAGCAGACCAGAGCTGAGCAGTGCACGCGCTGCAGGGGTCAACGACCCATAGCTGACTGCTGGCGTCAGGGCCAGCAGACCAGAGCTGAGCAGTGCATGCACTGCAGGGGTCAACGATCCATAGCTGACTGCTGGCGTCATGGCCAGCAGACCAGAGCTGAGCAGTGCATGCGCTGCAGGGGTCAACGACCCATAGCTGACTGCTGGCGTCAGGGCCAGCAGACCAGAACTGCCAAGATCCTTCAACACCTCCACGCGGTTATCGTGGATAACAGACTGCAGCAGGGCAGACTGGCTAAGTAAAAGAGATCGACGAACTTTAGCCCGCTGCTCAAAAACGCTTGCACCGTTAGGTGCAAATGTAGCAGTCAAGCTGTAAAGTACAACACAACGCAATCTTGTTCTCCGAACATCCTGCTACTTGCAAAACCATTTTCAGGGCTTGGTAGCGGGATATTGAGAACGGATGAAGAAAAACAACAACAATATTGCAATATGGATTGAGAAATGGAGGGTACAGATGAACGCAGATAAACTTGAAACAACGTTCTTCACTATCTTAAGCAAAGAAAAAGCAGAACAAATCCGACTTGCATCATTGCACCCCAGCACTAGCATGTATTCGCCACCACGATTGTCCTTCTTTTAGACAGGCTGCACAAACTCATTGATATGCTATTGAAGACTGATATGCTATTGTAGACATATGATATTGAAGATTCATATGCTATTGACGACTCATATGTTTTTGAAGACTGATATGCTATTGTAGACATATGATATTGAAGATTCATATGCTATTGACGACTGATATGTTATTGAAGACTGATATGCTATTGAAGACTGATATGCTATTGAAGATTGATATGTTATTGAAGACTGCTATGCTATTGAAGATTGATATGTTATTGAAGACTGATATGCTATTGAAGATTGATATGTTATTGAAGACTGATATGTTATTGAAGACTGATATGTTATTGAAGACTGATATGCTATTGAAGACTGATATGCTATTGAAGACTGATATGCTATTGAAGACGAGGATTTGTGATTCAGCCCTTCTGACGAGGTGAAAAACTAAGATCAGTGTAACTTTTCATAAACATTTATAAAAGATAACTAATGAGTATTATGCATGGGGGCTAGAAACGTAATCATGTCAGATCATCCCGTAACCGGTGAGGTCGTTGTGGCACACATGAAGACATCCTCACAACCCACGCCACCCTTCTGTATCAGCGGCCGCTTCTTGTGCCTCTTCTAGTCGGGAATTGGTCCATTCTTTTATGTTGTCCTCCCACCTCTTTTTAGGCCGGCTTTTTCGTCGTTTGCCTTGTACCTTTCCTTACATGATCGTATTTGCTAGACCATTTGATCTAGATATGTGACCGTACCAAATGAGTTTCCTTCTTTTGACAGTTGCCAAGAGGTCTTCAAAAGGCCCTATTGCTATTGTAATTCTGTCTCGTATTTCCTCATTTGTAATTCGATCTTTGTACGTGACGTTTAAAAGTTATCTGAAACACCTCATCTTCAGAGCATGTATCCTTCGCTGAAGGTCAGCTGTAACTGTCCATGTCTCAAAAGCATAGAGGAATATTGACATGACCAGTGTACGCATTAATCTGATTTTCGTGCATAGTGCTAACCGTTTATCTTGCCAAATGTTGTTAAGTCGTGCAGGCGCCGCTATTGTCTGTGTTATTCTGGCCAACACCTCATATTTTGATCCTTCATCACTGACAATCGAACCCAGATATTTAAAACGGTCAACCACTTCGAGTTCCTGACCATTACCTTTTATCCTGATGTTGAAGCCCTCAGCGTTGTTGGTCATTAATTGTGTCTTTCCAGCGTTTATTTCCATAGCATAGTCAAGAGCTGTTTCATCGAACCTTCTGACCCATTCCTGGAGTTCTGTTTCTGAATCCACCAACCCGTCGATGTCATCTGCAAAACGAAAGTTGATAATCGTTCGGCCCCCTATCTTGACAGTACCAACGTGACCTCCAAGTGCCTCACTCATAATTCTTTCAAGGAATATATTGAAAAGAGTTGGAGAGAGTGTACACCCCTGTCTCACACCAACTGATGTGCGAAACCAGTCTCCTCGCCTCCCATTCACAAGAACTGCGCTGGATGCCTTGTCATACAGGTGTTCAGGGACCTATTTGACATTTCCGTTGATTTTATGCATCCTCATGGATGCCCATAGCGCTTTATGCCACACCCTATCAAACGCCTTCTTAAAATCAACAAACACATGATACAGTTTTTGCTGCTGTTCTAGATATTTCTCGTGTTGCATCCTTAAATTAAATATCTGTTCTGTAGTGCTTCTTCCCTGTCTGAACCCTGCTTGCTACTAAGCAGTGAGGTTCTGTGCTTGAGATTTCAATCGGTCAAGGATTAATCTAAGTATGATATTGCTAGGGTGGCTGATGAGGCTTATTGTTCTGTAATTTTGTCACAGCCTTAGGTTTTCAGACTTATGATTTTGTCCATAAGTCCGGCCAGTTTCCTGTCGCCCATATTTTGATGCAGATGTGTGTCAAGCCTTCCCCCACTACCTCTCCACCAGCCTGTAAGAGCACTGCTGGTATATTGTCCACGCCGGCTGCCTTCCCTCTTCTCAATGTCTTTACCGCTGATCAAGCACAAAAATAATAATTGCTACTGTAATACATTAGACTAAAACTAGTTTGTTTTTCAAAATACAACCACCTACTAGAACAAAATGGCATATTTACAAATTAACTCAAGAAAGGTTCAGATTAGATATTAGAACATATTTTTTTTTAGTCAGAGAGTGGTGAATGCTCGTGTACATGAAGTAGAAGAGGCAGGGACAATTAAATTAATTGATTTAAGTATAGATTGATTGCGCATAGCTTTTAGAGCAAGGAAATGTAAATGAAACTGGTTATATACAGACTCTACAGAGTCTTGTAAACCAGTATAAAGACGTTAAGTTAAGTAAAGTCAAAGCTGCCATTGAAACAAATTCTTCACATTGGAGCGAAACGGGGAACGAGTGAAAATACACTGAGACGTACTTACTTGAAAATAGACCAACAGCATAATGCAGCATATGCTTTGACGTTGGAATGAAAATGTGAATAACAATGACTGACAAAAACACAAAAATACTGAGCACTTCAAGCAACACCACAGCCGTTCGGGAGGTCATGACTAAACAGTGTTGACGAAGATATGGTGAAATACAAAATTCTAAATTTTAATGATGATTATTTTAATGGCTATGGAAGAAGAAAGTAAAAAAAAATTATCAGGACACTGTGTTGAGTAATATAATTATTGGAGAAGAGGCATAATCGGGATTAGAAAGTAGGACGGGCTCAGGAAATGAGCAGCCTGGACTGGATTAACGGTAGTTAGGGAATGATTGCGAAATGTGACAGTTAATGAGAGAACAGCTCATATGGCGTAGTGATAATACAAATAATAAGTATAACACCACTAATGTAACGGCGTATGATGAATGATTAAATAATGCTAAATAATATAACGCTGCGTGGTTGAACTAGATAATAATACTCGGTAATGTAACGTTTTGTGGTTGAATTAAATAATAGTACTCATTAATGCAATGTTTTTCGGTTGAATAAGATAATAATACTCATTAATATAACGTTTTGTGGTGAATTAGGTAATTCATTGGCTCTTTCTGTCTTATCAGACGATAGTAATTGTGCTTTCAACAAAAAGATATGCAACTGCAGTCCGTGGCGGTAACGAATGTGACCCGTAAGACCAATTCCAGCAGAGACGCGTCTTCCACAGTGTGTGCAAAGAAAGTCATGACCGTTTGTATGGTGTGGCGTGTCTTATCAAACTCTAGAGTCTTTAGGCGTTAAGCAGTCAGTATCTCCGTTGTCTGTATCCCATGCTTAATCATGTACATCCTTGTAACACGATCTATGGTGTCATGTTCCCATGATTCCAATGCCTGGATTATTCATATCCCGCTTGCATGCATCCTTGTACCGAAGTAATGGTCGGCCCCGAGACCTTTTCCCCAAGTGTTATTCCCCATAGAGAAGATAATTTGGTATTCTGCCATCATCCATCATCCGAATGTGTCCCAGCCATCGGATCCTTCGAAAACTAAGCATGGAAAAGATTGTGACAATGTATGTTCTCTCCAACACCTCTGCGTTGGTGGTCCTGTCTTGCCACCCAACTCCCAGGATTCTGCGCAGGCACCTCATGTGATAGCTGTTTATCCTCCTCTCCTGGTGCATGTAGGTAGACCATGTCTCACTGCCATAAAGAAGGGTGCTGAGGACATAGGCCTGGTAAACAAGTGTTTTTGTTTTAACAGTGTGCTTCTTGTTCTGCCAGACCCTTTTTGTTAATCTACTCATTGTTGTTGCTGCCTTGCCTATCCTGATATTGATCTCTTGGTCCAGGGATAGTTTATTATTGACTGAGGATCCCAAGAACGTAAAATGAATTACTACATCGAGAGTCTCGTCATCAATGGAGATTAGTGGTGGTTTGTTTGCAAACTGGACCATAACTTGTGTTTTCGTTTTGCTGATTGTTAACCCACACTCACATCAGACATCCGAAAATGCTGATAGCAAGCTTTGCAGTTCCTCCTCTGAGTGAGTAGTAATTGCGGCATCATCCGCAAAGAGCAGTTCTCTCATCAGCACCCTGCTTATTTTGGTCTTGGATTTCAGCCTTTGGGAATTGAATAGGCGAGAATAAATGAAGATACTACCTTCCTGGTCACGAAATATATGCATTAAGATAAGTGAGAAAAATATTCCAAAGAAGGTTGGAGCAAGTACACAGTCTTGTTTTACTCTGCGAACTCCTCTGAAGACGCACCGTCTTGATGGTGCCTTTCATGTCAGTGTGGAACGACTCGATAATGCTGAAAATAATCGGTGGGCAACCAATCCTCCTGAGCGATCTGAGCAGATCCACATGACTGACCAAGTCAAATGCCTTCATGAGATCTATGAATTAGATAATAACACTCAATAATGTAACGTTTTGTCGTGAATTAGATAATAACACTCAAGCGAGATCTGGGATGGACGTCCTGCTCGTTAAAGGAAAGTGAAGCGTCTGATATAGCTTCTCCTTTCCAGGTGTAAAGATCGCCGCTGGATTCACTGTTCGGCTTGCCGTTCAGGAGTTTCCAAGCCAATGGCCTCTCCTACATTATTGTGTCCACAGCAGCATCTTCATGAGGGGCCCCCTGTTTCTTACAGAGCCTGCTGTGGGGCGCGACCGAGTACCCGGCGGTATAACTGGGCGGGCAGATTGGGCTCATAAGCCTTGGTTGACGGCCAATCTAAGAGACGGTAAACTCTGACTAAACCCGGGTAGACGAAGCTCATTAGCCTGTTCAGACATTTCGCATAGGAGAGGAGGAACTCTGATTTTAAACCCACAAGTCTCAGGGAGTGTTGGCTAGTCTTGAGACGATGAGAGTATCATTGGATGTCTCGAGTAAGTGGCATCTCTGGGCAACGACTCCACTGCCTCGTGGAAACCTCGGGGGATGGGAGGGCTACGGGAGTAAACCCAGACAGAAAATCCTGAGTAGTAGCACCTAAGGCGGATGGTTTCAACATTCGGAACTCATTCCAGCAGCTCATGCAGCTGAGCTGGTGCCAAATTGTCATGCTTTGCATTGCTTTGGAGGCGAGGTCGAGAGGGGGATGCTGCAGTTCGGACAGCCCAGGGTCTCCATATTCAGCGCCCATACTTGCGCCATGAGAGGCTACTCACAGGGTGCCACGTGCATGGTCTGCAAAGACTAAGACGCCTATGAAGGAATGACTCAATAATGTGACGTTGTGTAGTGAATGATATATAACAATAATAATAACAAAAGTTGATTTGATATGACCGACCACATCTGGAGTTCCAGGGTCCTTGCAAATACAAAATACTAGGGGACATAGTACAGGGCACGCGAGGGCTAGAACGTCCGAATATATGACTGAGAGACAACAGCCATGAATGAACTAATGAACTCTGACCCGAGGTCGTACAAATAGCAACCGCAGACAAAGGGAAGTGGCGCAGGATTTTATAGGAATACACAGAGGTGCCCTAACAATTTCAAGGGTCATGGGATGAAATGAACTTCACTGATGATGATAATAACAATCATAATAACAATAATAATTGAAAATATTAATTTATTCTAAACACATTTTGTTTGTGTTCGCCTTATTTCTCTATTCCCCAAGGACGTGTGCGTTGCACTATATTTTTATTGTGCGCCTATCGGCTCAAAGCATCCGATTTCGGCATGCAATTTATGCAAGAGTCTGCTTCCGCCTTTATTTTCTAAGTGTTTCCGCCTGTGCTTTGATGGGAAGCGAACCCAGTAATAATAATATTAGTAATAATAAAAGTCAAAGAAATAATAGTGATAATAGTATAACAAAAATTAATAATACTTGCAGTACAAATAATATCAACAATAATAATAACTTAAAATACGTGGAGTCCTGTTTTCAGAAAGACAGGTGTGTGCCTACTGCCAGGTAACCGAAGCTGCTCGTAGTACGTTTTGTTTTGCGATTTGTATTAATGTGGCTCACTAGGCCTGGGAAAAGACATGTGGCTTATTTCGGTTGGAATTTCATTATCTTTCTACATTATTGCCCCGTCAGTGTCTTACATCCTGCTCTATGCGATTTTCAGCTGCCAAGGGTTCTCTTAAATTAGTCCTCTGTGTCAAAGACCATCCACATGCCAGCTGGAGGCGCAAGAAGGGTCGCCCCTTCACCCCATGGCTCCGACAGCTGGCAGCCTCCCTTTCAACTTTAGACAAGGTCTGGCAACAAGCTGCAGCATATGCCATGGCTGAAGTCGATCGACACAACGAACCACTGACGTCTAGACGAAAACAATTATAATATTATTATTATTTTTACTACTAAGGGTTCTTTTACGTCTTTAGATGACTTCCTAGATTTGTCCTCAATCTCCGATATGAGTAGATGTTGATCTCACCTCCCTTGAGATCAGAAGACTCATGGAACTGGCAGAATTCCAAACCCCACCGTTTTGCGCTTCTGTTTGTTTTTTTTGGTTTTTTTGCGTTCGCCTTATTTCTCTAACCCTCAAGGCGGTGCGCGTTGCACTGCGATTTTTATTTTGCGGATGTCGGCCCAGTGCATCCGACTCCAGCTTCCATTTTATGTAAGGGTCTGCTTCTTCCTGCATGTTATAAGGGTTTGCTTCCCCGGGGTAACGGCCGGTGCTGTGATGGGGATCGAACCCAGCACCTTCTGGTTGTGAGCCGTGTCACTTAACCACTAGGCCACGCCGTCCCCTTCTATTTGTTTGTTTCTTGATAGGAGGACGTTTGACCTCTAATCTACAGTGTCCCAGTAACTAAGTAGTAGAACTTGGCACTGAACTTCATAAATCGCAAACTGTCAATTATCTCAGGTACAATGAGAGGTGGACATCTGATTACTGTAGTAATAGAGCACCACACTTTTCACGGCAAGTGTGCGGGGTTCAACCCCCTCTTCTAGCAAGCCCCAGTCGAATACAATAATAATAGTGCTATATCATAATGTAATGACAAATCACATCAATGCATTACAGGCAGACTCGCGGGTATTCAATCTCTTTCGGAAAATGGGGCAGTAAATAGTTAATCACGTTCCATGTAGTTCTTGGTTGTGTGCATTGCTGCTCCGTCCTCTCAAACAGCCATCCCTTCTCGTATCGCATCTGTGTTCAACACTGCTGTCTCAATGAGTTTCTTGGTCATAATTCAACATGTTTATTTATTGGAGTGTTTTCACTTCAATGATGGAAGGATACATCTTGGCGCAATGTGTACACATTGGCGGTTGTCTTCTTTGACCAACTGATGCTATGCTTCTAGTCCGGTGAGGTACAAGACCAACTGATGCTATGCTTCTAGTCCGGTGAGGTACACGACCAACTTATGCTATGCTTCTAGTCCGGTGAGGTTAACGATCAACTGATGCTATGCTTCTAGTCAGGTGATGTACAAGACCAACTGATGATATGCTTCTAGTCCGGTGAGGTTAACAACCAACTGATGCTATGCTTCTAGTCCGGTGAGGTACAAGATCAACTGATGCTATGCTTCTAGTCCGGTGAGGTTAACGACCAACTGATGCTATGTTTCTAGTCCGGTGAGGTACAAGACCAACTGATGCTATGCTTCTAGTCCGGTGAGGTTCGCGAAGGAGGCTGCGTTTTATGTCTTCACCAGTCCCCCACAGCTTTTCGAGCATGATCGCTCACCTGAACATAATCCAACCACATCACACTCTCGAATGCCAACTGTGTACACACCTACATGAAACCGTCGGTCATCATCTTTTGAGCTCTCAGCGCTCAACTATGTTAGGAAAATTATCCTTCCTCTGGGACTAGATAAACGGAACACTTTGTATGGCACTAGACATCAACTGACAAACTCGTGCAGATACCATTACATGACATTGGGCTGGAGGGCGAGAGCCCTGAGGCTGCTGGATTGGTAACAACAGCCAAAAGTATACAATTTCTATTAACAGCAATAGTTTTCAACCTTTTCCAGATCATGGACTGTCTGAAGGCATATATTATTCGCCTGTGCGCCTCTATAATGCCCCTGTCACACAGCGTGAAATGTAACACCTGCACACACAAGGAAATGTCAAAATGTGGTTCTCAAATCTCTGCATGTCTCTACTCGGACACCGACCAACATGCCTTCTCAAAGACCCATGACATTACACGAACCCCCACTTGACTCCTCACGAAATCCAAATTACTCTTCACAGACCCAACTCGGTTCTTTGTGGACCCCTACATAACTTCAATGACACTTATGTAACTTCCTGGACCCGTATATGATTTCACAGTCTCCTACTTGACTTCACAGTCTCCTACTTGACTTCACAGAGCTCCACATGACCCTTTACGGGCTCCTACATGACTAATGCACACCTGCATGACTTCACGAACTGTGACATACCTTCACGGACCATTATGTGACTTCACAGACCCCAACATGGATTCTCAGATCTCCACGTGATTCTTCACTAACCCCTACATGACTTCATGCACCCATACATTAATTAAGATAGTCCACATGACAGTACCAACCCTCTACATAGCTTTTCACAAACCTATATATGACTTCACGAACCTCTACTTCACTTCACGAACCCCTACATGACTTCACGAACCCCCACACGACTTTTCTCAAATCCTACATGACTTCACGAACCACTAAATGATTTCACGAACCCCTACATGAATTCACGAACCCCTATATGACTTCACGAAACCTCAAACGACTCTTTATGAATCCTACATGACTTCACGAACCCCTACATGACTTCACGAACCTCCGCATGACTTCACGAACCCCTACATGACTTCACGAACCTCTACATGACTTCACGAACCCCCACACGACTCTTCACGAATCCTACATGACTTCGCGAAACTCTACATGAATTCGCAAACCCCTACATGACTTCACGAACCAATACACGACTTCACGAACCAATACATGACTTCACGAATCCTACATGACTTCACGAACCCCAACATGACTTCACGAACCCCCACACGACTCTTCACGAATCCTACATGACTTTGCAAACCCCTACATGACTTCACGAACCAATACACGACTTCACGAATCCTACATGACTTCGCGAACCCATACATGACTTCACGAACCCCTACATGACTTCACGAACCCCTACATGACTTCAAGAACCCCTACATGACTTCACGAACCCCTACATGACTTCACGAACCCCTACATGACTTCGCAAACCCCTACATGACTTCACGAACCAATACACGACTTCACGAACCCCTACATGACTTCGTAAACCCCTACATGACTCCACGAACCCCCACACAACTCTCCACTAACCCCCACATGACTCTCCACAAACCCCCACATGACTCTCCACAAACCCCCACATGACTCTCCACGAATCCCCACACAACTTTCCACGAACCCCCACACAACTCTCCACAAACCCCCACACGACTCTCCACTAACCCCCACACGACTCTCCACTAACCCCCACACGACTCTCCACTAACACCCCCCCCTCCCCCACACACAAGACTTCATGAACCCACAGAAGGTGCACTCCCTACAGTAAGTCTCCACCAACAATGTGATTGTGTTGTGATTGTTTGTAAGACACGCTTTTTTTCGCAGCACCTTTTACGACAAACATAATCGGGGCCAGTTTTGTTAAACTAATTTTCTCCCCAATTTGGATGAGTGGTACCCGTGGTCGATCGAATAGGACCACTGCAACTTTCCATATGTACCATAATAGGCGACTACAGAGGATTATGTACGGGAAAACAGCATCATAATATAAAAATCACTGCGATTGAAACCACCTCTGCAAATGTTTCCTGTAATGGGGGACAGCTGTAATGGTAGCCCTATGTCTTGACCTCTGTGCTGAAACGAATAAAGAAAAATAAGTTTTGGTGAATCGCATGTAAATGTTAATTCTCAACTTTCCCCAAAATCCATCCTGGTTATTATCATCCACCATTCTATCACCTTATTTACACTTTATTTTGTTTTTTTTGTTGCTATCTCTGCCAATTCTCTCTTATTTTCCCTCGTGTCTACTCTGTCAGTCTCTCACTCTAGCTTTCTATCTCTATCTCGCTCTACTCTCTCATCACCCGAGGTTTGCTGTTAAAAATGCTATGAACAATTCCCCGTATCATGCTGGCAGTCACGTATTCTCAACACGTTTGCTCAAATACGAGAACAGTAATTTACACCACACCCAGCATAAAAATGGATCGTTTCATGATTGGAAGGGTTCCTGATTTTCAAATTGTCCAGATTCCCATGTTGCAATTTCAAAATTCAAATCTAATGAAGAGAAAAGTAAATAGCTACTCCATCACGTTGCAATTCAGGGCAGGCCAGGTCAGGTCATCCCGTAACCGGTGAGGTCGTTGGGGCACACATGAAGACATCCTCACAACTCCACGCCATCCTTCTCTGTCAGATGCCGCTGCTCGTGACTCTTCTGGTCGGAGACTGGTCCATTCTTTTATGTTGTCCTCCCATCTCTTTTTGGGCCGGCCTCTTCGTCGTCTGCCATGCACCTTTCCGTGGAGGATTGTGTTTGCAAGACCAATTGATCTCGATATGTGACCGTACCAAGTGAGTTTCCTTTTTTGACAGTTGCTAAGAGATCCTCGAAAGGCCCTATTGCTGTTGTAATTCTATCTCGTATTTCCTCGTTTGTAACTCGATCTTTGTACGTGACGTTTAAAAGTTTTCGGAAACATCTCATCTCCAAGGTCTGTATCCTTCTTTGAAGGTCAGCTGTAACTGTCCATGTCTCACAAGCATAGAGGAATATTGACATGACCCGTGTACGCATTAATCTGATTTTCGTGCTTAGTGCTAACCGTTTATCTTGCCAGATTGTGTTAAGCCGTGCAAGCGCCGCTATTGTCTGTGCTATTCTGGCCAACACCTCACATTTTGATCCTTCATCACTGACAATCGACCCAAGATATTTAAAACGGTTAACCACTTCGAGTTTCTGACCGTTAGCTTTTATCTTGTTGCTGAAGCCCGTAGCGTTGTTGGTCATTAATTTGGTCTTTCCAGCGTTTATCTCCATACCATAGTCAAGAGCTGTTTCATCGAGCCTTCTGACCCATTCCTGGAGTTCTGCTTGTGAACCCGCCAACCCGTCGATATCATCTGCAAAACGAAGGTTGGTAATCGTTCGGCCCCCTCTCTTGACAGTACCAACGTGACCTCCAAGTGCCTCACTCATAATTCCTTCAAGGAATATATTGAAAAGAGTTGGAGAGAGTGTACACCCCTGTCTCACACCAACTGATGTGCGAAACCAGTCTCCTCGCCTCCCATTCACAAGTACTGCGCTAGACGCCTTGTTAGACAGGTGTTCAAGGACCGTTATAATATTTCCGTTGATATTATACATCCTCATGGTTGCCCAACGCGCGTTATGCCATACCCTATCAAACACCTTCTTAAAATCCACAAACACATGATGCAGTGTTTGCTGCTATTCTAGATATTTCTCGCTTAGCAGCCTTAAATTAAATATCTGTCCGAAGTGTTCCAAGTAAGGGTGGGAGGGAGATTTGCGCCACTGATGGCTCTCAGAGAATGACTGGATTCAGATACAGTTACAGAGTCTCTAAACGCAGCTCTCATAGATACTGCAACAGAGATCGTGGGATGCCATCAAACAAAAAAAAAGCCATGGGTGACCAAAGCCATTCTAGACCGTTGTGATAAAAGAAGGTCACTGAAAAAACACAATCACCCACCGGAGGAGGTCGGCAGTTTTAAAGAAATCAAGAAAGTCATACAACAAAAGATGAGAGAGGCGAAAGAAGCGGGGATATGTCAGCAATGCGCAAACATCGAAGAGAGACTAAGCAGAAATGATGATAAAGGAGCATACAAGGTGGTCAAAGAACTGGTAACACCAAGACAAAGCAGGAACTTTATGATCCATGATAAAAACGGCAAGTGTCTTTTTGAGGAAAATGACGTACTGGCACGATGAACAGAGTACTGTTCTGAGCTATACAACTATGAAGGGCGAAACAAACCTGAGAAAACATTCCCCCCAACACCAACAAATATAGAGGATAACCAACTGATAACGAAGGAAGAGGTAATTGCAGCGGTAAAGACATTGATAAGAGGGAAGGCGGTCGGCGTGGACAATATACCAGCAGAGCTCTTACAAGCAGGTGGAGAGGTAGTGGTGGAAGGCCTGACACACATCTGTAACAAAATATGGGCGACAGGAAACTGGCCGGACTTATGGACGAAATCAATAGTTATACCGTTACATAAGTCTGGAAACCTAAAGCTGTGCCAACATTACAGAACAATAAGCCTCATTAGCCACCCTAGCAAGGTCATGCTTAGATTAATCCTCGACCGATTGAAACCCCAAGCAGAGAACATTATTGCCGAGGATCAAGCAGGGTTCAGACAGGGAAGAAGCACTACAGAACGTTGCAATTATAATCCAAAAAGAAAAAAAATATAAAGTAGAGACCTCAATACCTTATAGTAGACGAAGAACGACTTATCCAAGTCACATGAAATGTCAATTATGATAATGTATGTAGTACAAAATGCAGTCATTTCATTGGTTATAACACATTTTTAAACAGCAACATAAATGAACAACTAAGAATTGCAGCGCACGGTGTAGGGGTTTAAATCGAGTGCAAGTTTGGTTTGCAATTCCAACATTTCGAGTTCGAAATCCCATTACTCCAGGTTCGAAATCCCACTATTCCGGGTTCGAAATCACATTATTCCGGGTTCGAAATCCCATTATTCCGGGTTCGAAATTCTATTGTTCCGGGTTCGAAATAATTTTCATGTCCAGTTTGATTGGGCATGTCGTGAGTTTATGTCGGTGTGATCAATTCTCCACGTACATAAAGGATTGGCAAAGCTACTGCACTGCAAAACTGTCAGAGTGGAACACATTACAAACAGAGACATCATGCAGACACGCATCCACTGGCCAATATGTCCACACTACAAACAGAGACACACACCAATTTATGCACTGACCTGACAACAGATTAAAGACTGCGATCTGGGGCTAAACGAGCGTGCTTTCACCGGTAGAATCCAGAAATGCAAAACTTTAATCAAACAAACAATAATAACTGAATCAGGGCCACCTTAAACATACGAGCATGGCTCCACCACATAGGCTGTTCGTAGTCCTCGGAAAAGGCTTTAGTACTGCAGCCAGGGCAACGAAGGGGGAATAGACATCGCTATCCACATGGTGGTAAACCTACTAAGAATATTGCACTACTATCAGGACACATGTCCATCTTCTTCAGTACGTCTCTAGGTATACAAAGATTCACTGTGACCTGCTGCGATAGATACATCTTCGATACTGAAGAACTTGGGTTGGGTTGGTGTGATGGTTTCTTGTTACGTGACCAAACCATTTTAGGATACTTGCCTCTTAGTTCAACCAAAACAGGGTTCGCTGGGTTCCCATCGTATTTAACTGGCCATTTCATTTCGGGTTAAGGGAAGGACAGGTCGATATAATTTTATTTTAAATAAATAAATAAAGGCTTAAATAAAGATATAAGTATATGAAGTATGGTTTATTCAGTTTTGCGAAGGGTTAGGTTTAGGGTTGGGCTTAGCCTTAGGGTTAGGTTTATGATTGGAGTTATGGTTAGGGTTATATATCATGGTTGATAACAACACCAAAGCCCATCCCTACTGTACGCAAACCCACATGGAAGCAGCATATCATTCCGGAGGTGGTAGAAAATATACCAGGTATTGGAAACAAGAACAGCCAGACTGAAAAAGAAAGAAAAGACATAACCCTAAGGTACATAGCAGAAAACTACCCAAACATGGACTGGTCCCATGCATACACCGACGGTTCTGTAACAAACACAACACAGAATGGAGGGGGAGGGGTATTCCTGAGTCTAACAAATGGTAGAAAAATAACACTGTCAGTGGCAACTGGAAAATTCTCAAGCAATTTCAGAGCGGAGGCAGAGGCACTGATGACTGCAGTAAAAGCAATGCTGACAGGCGAAAGCAATGAAAGCCAGATAGTCCTGTTTACAGATGCCCTGTCCGTGGTTACATCACTAAAAAGCCAGAAAAATACTGAACTTAATGATTTAAGAGCAGTACTCTGTCAACTATGTCAGCAGTCCGCACCAAAAATGGTTCCATCCCACTGTAACATCCAAGGCAACGAGGAGGCAGACATACTGGCAAAAGAAGGTACAAGACTACCACAACCATATTCTAGTGTGACCTACGAAGAGTCCAAAATGTTTATTAGGGCCAGATACATGGCCAAATGGGAAACAGAACATACAGGCTACACAAAAAAATTATGCCTACTACCAGCTGAACAGAAGAGAGCAGGTATTGGTCTTCAGACTCGACATATGCCACAACAGACTGAGGTACCATCTATTCAATAAACTGAAGATAGATGGCACTGACGAATGCACCTGTGGTACATGTAAAATGACCGCTGAACATCTGCTGCAAAATTGCCCGACATACGAGGACCAGAGAAAGCACATGTGGCCATCACCAGTGGCAACAGTAGACAAGCTCTATGGCAGTGTCGACAGCCTCAATATGACAGCTGCTTTCTTCGAACAAATTCAAGTTGACGTCTGACAGCGTGCGAAGAAGAAGAAGAAGAAGAAGAAGAAGAAGAAGAAGAAGAAACTATAACATGGTTGTTATTACATCGTCTGGAATCCTTGGATAATGCTATGCTGTTGTAGAAGGTGGATGCAACTCTCTTTATCATTGACGAACGTTCACAGATCCCCGAAATTAATTACCAGAACGACAGGAATTAGGTGATACATGACCAAAAATTATCGTCTATTGTCACAGAATGTTTTTACATCGTCAACAGATAAAAGTGGACTATTATGTGACTTTCACTACCTCAAGTTCAGTGTAAAAATATATATTTATTTTGTTTGGGAGAAAATAAGACGCAAGTACCCATTTTAGTTGCTGTCCTTCGATGTAGTCTAATACCGGTGTTGTTCCCACCATTCTCATGAGGTCATCTTTTCTGATCCTGTCTCTCCTTGTTACACTTAATATTCCTCGCAGACATTTCATTTCTGCTGTTACACTTTGTCTTTTTTCATTTTCTTCTTCGCAAGTAGCAGGATGTAGTCCAGAGAACGGCATACGCTGTGTCGCGGTTTACAGCTACACTGCGATATTTGCACCTTTTGGTCCAACACATCCGACTGCAGCAGGCATTTTTGAGTATCGGTTTTCTTTGATCCCTTCTCATTAGCCAGTCTGCTCTGTTGCAGCAATGTTATCCAGGAAGACCGCGTGGAGGTGTAGAAGTATCTTGCCAGCTCTGGTTCGCTGGCCTTGACGCTAGGAGTCAGCTGTGAGTCGCAGGCCCTGACGCTAGCAGTCAGATGTGAGTCGCAGGCCTTGACGCTAGCAGTCAGCTGTGAGTCGCAGGCCCTGATGCTAGCAGTCAGCTGTGAGTCGCTGACAGCTCATGCACTGCTCAGCATCTTGATCCAGTTTTTTGTTTTATGCTAGTATCAAGTTTTGACATTGGTAGCATAGTCTCGGGACAAAAACCTCATGACAAACAAAGTTTGCAGCTATAATTAATCATTGAAAAAGCTTAAAGACAGTCATCCCGTTAAGGGACCAGCTGCACTTAAAATATGTGTTTCACGTTGGAGTTGAATCATTTAAATCAGGCTCTTAAACCTTTTTAGGCCTCAGTAAATTTACATTCCCTTTCTTCCCCCCCCCCCCCCCCCCCCCCTCATCTAAATTGAAGAAAATTTTGCTATCGCCCATCGAGTCTGTCTATTTGCTCTCATCACAGTTCGTCTGATAGAAACTCAATCTCTAGCCAAATCTTCAGACTGCCCCAGAGTCATGCCCAATCATTCCTTGACATCTTGGTGCCATCGCTTTATTGGTCTGCCTCTGTCTCTCTTTGCCGGCACCATACCTTCCATTATCGTTCTGTCAAGACCGTTCGTGTCTTTTGATGTGGCAAAAGTATTGAACTTTTCTGTTCATAATGACATTTATGAACGAGTTCTCCTCTATGTCCAACTCTTGTGGAATACCTGTAGTCTTCTTTCTTTCGGTCCACGGTATTCTGGGGACCTCTATAACATTTCGACTTGTGGGACTCGAGGTTTCTCTGTACCTCCACGGCAAAAAAAACATAGGTTTTCAAAATGTGCGCTTGTGTGTTGGTTTGCTGATATTCTGTGATAGTATCCTCAGGTTGTATTTTTAATACAGCATGTAACTATTATGCTACTGTCCACCAAATTGGAAACAGAGCATACTGGCTACACACAAAATGATGCTTATTACCATTTGAACAGAAGAGAGCAGGTCGTGGTCTTCAGACTCCACACAGGCCACAATAGACTGAGGTACCACCTATTCAATAAACGAATGCACCTGTGGTACAGGGAAAATGACCACTGAACATCTGCTGCAAAATTGTGCTTGTATCCGGATATCTGGGAAATGAGTTTTTGGTTATGGCTTTTTATTTTGTTTTTGTTTTTTGGCTCTTTATTTTTAGGGATTCAGATTTCTGAGGTATTTCTTTCTTGGGACCGGATTTATGGAATCCTGATTTCTGGGGTGGCGGATTTCTGAGGTATGGGTTTCTTGGGACGGATTTATGGAATCCTGATTTCTGAGGTATGGGTTTCTTGGGACGGATTTATGGAATCCTGATTTCTGAGGTATGGGTTTCTTGGGACGGATTTATGGATTCCTGATTTCTGAGGTATGGGTTTTTTGGGACGGATTTATGGAATCCTGATTTCTGAGGTATGGGTTTCTTGGGACGGATTTATGGAATCCTGATTTCTGAGGTATGGGTTTCTTGGGACGGATTTATGGATTCCTGATTTCTGAGGTATGGGTTTCTTGGGACGGATTTATGGAATCCTGATTTCTGGGGTGGCGGATTTCTGAGGTATGGGTTTCTTGGGACCGGATTTATGGAGTTCTGATTTCTGGTGGGAAGTAAGTTTCTATGGTCAGGATTTTCGGACAGCTCATGTAATCATTTTTAGTGCAGCACAATTTACCGATGGTATTCCGAGAATTGAGCCGAGAAATGCAATGAATCCGTTTAAGCGAGAAGTCAACAGTTGAATAACCGACCATATCTAGCCACTGGTAATCTAATAGCTAATTAAGGACGAACAATATAACGAATAATGTAAACAGAAACAGGCAGGAAGACAAGCTGATGAAAGTATTGAATAGAAGACTTGAAAAGCGGGACTCCGGAAATGAGTATCATGCTTATCATTTCTGTACGATTCTGTATCGGCGAAATAAACTCATTGCGACATTAACCCCTTAGACCCCACGCGTTGGTACAGTTAATGTATTTCCATAATGTTTCAGAGCAGGACGGTATCTCCTTATCTTCCACACATACACCGTCCTGAAAGATTGCACTTCATACAGTGGTGGTTGGTGTCTTTCTCTCCTCTCCTCCCCGCACCTCTTCCTCCCCCCTCCCCCAAATAACGGGTTTTTTGGTTGCAATATAATAGAGTAGATACACAGAGGTCGTATCCATGGAAACGTTGTATTCCACGCAGGTGCAAAGAATATTGTCAACGTGGAAAAGTGATACTGGCTAGCATAAAGAAAATTGTCAACATGGAAAAGTGATACTGGCTAGCACAAAGAAAATTGTCAACATGGAAAAGTGATACTGGCTAGCACAAAGAAAATTGTCAACATGAAAAAGTGATACTAGCTAGCACAATGAAAATTGTCAACATGGAAAAGTGATACTGGCTAGCACAAAAAACGTTGTCAACGTGGAAAAGTGAAATTGGATAGCACAAAGAAAATTGTCAACATGGAAAAGTTATACTGGCTAGTACAAACAATATTGTCAACACGGAAAAGTGATACTGGTTAGTACAAAGAACGTTGTCAACATGGAAAAGTGAAACTGGCTAGCACAAAGAAAATTGTCAACATAGAAAAGTGATACTGGCTAGCACAAAGAACGTTGCTTACATGGAAAAGTTGTACTCGCTATCGCTAAGAACATCGTTCACATGGAACCGTTCTACTCGCTAACGCTAAGAACATTGTCAACATGGAAAAGATGTACTCGCTAGCGCTTAAGAACATTGCCAACATATAAAACTTGTACTTGCTAGCGCTTAGAACATTGCCAACATGGAAAAGTTGTACTTGCTAGCGCTTAGAACATTGCCAACATGTACAATTTGTACTCCCTAGCGCTAAGAACAATGCCAACATGGAAAAGCTGTTCTTGCTAGCGCTAAGAATATTGCCAACATGGAAAAGTTGTACTCCCTAGCGCTAAGAACAATTTAGACCAATATGTTTTTCAGATGATTCATTTAAAACATACCTTCTTGATATCAAAGCATGTGCACGCGGCACGTAACAGTTCGTGCGCCACAGAAATGTGCCCTCTCACACACTCTCACTTTTAATCTCTTACTCACTCTCACACACTTTCTCGCATTATCACTCTCTCACACTTTTCTCTTCTCCCCCCCCCCCCCCCACTCCCTAATCTCTCCCTCTCTATCACTCTCTCTCAACTTAGATTAGACACCATCCGCCTGTGCCCGTCGGTTCTTGCAGTGTTTCCGAGAATCGGGTTGCGCAATACAGTACACGACAATACCTGATTGAGAAATCAATATACATTATTTAGATGCGTGGACAATGAACTAGCTTCCTTCTTCAGCTTTATTTCAACCATGGGTCCTCTTGTTTGCCTACTGTTATTCGTTATCTTCTGTGTTGTTGCTTTATACCATCTTAATATTCAAGTCACCCTTCCGTCTTTCCTAGCTGTTCTCTCTCTCTCTTCTCTCTCTCTCTCTCTCTCTCTCTCTCTCTCTTTCTCTTTCTCTCTTCTATCTCTCTCTCTCTCTCTATCTATCTATATCGCTTATTATCTCGGTTTCTCACAATCCTTAGTCTTAGTCTTAGTCGAGCTGTGCATCTACAAGTACGTTAGCCCTTGTGTAGGTCCAAACTCTTGTGCGAGTTGGTAGTAGCCGGGTGAATTTCTCTGCTTAGCGGGCTGGGCTCGAGCAGTGCTATGTTTTTTGTTTTTTTTGGTGCTGGTCTCATCTCAGTTTCCAGTCGATTCTGTCTCGATTACGGGTTGTCCAGTGGATGGTTAACTTGTTTGTTTTAGGATTGCGAGTGTGTTGCAGCTCAGGCAAATCTTGCCATCTAATAGGGGGTATGTCAGGTGGTCTTTTTTTGCCACGCGTGTACCACAGAGTGGTTGCTGTGCTCTAGCGTTCGTCTTTCCTTCTGACTACATGGCCAGCCCAACGGTACTTGTTGACATGATGGATGACATCCTTGACGTGTGACAATGCCCGGATATCACTGTCATGTAGACCCATATGGCTCTGTTGCCTAAGTGATAAGCCCACGAGACGACGCTCAAGCGAAGCATGTGTTGTCCTTAACTTAAGTGGTTCTCTATGGCTTTTGTCAGAGACCTGGGTTCACTTCCATAGCGTTGTTAGCACCACTGAGTCTGGTGTCTCTTGTGGCGTCTGTTGCCTTTATCGAGTTGAAGTTGTCCTTCATAATAATAACAGTAATCCATCGCAAGCGTCGAGGACGACAGCCATCTTACACACTATCTAACTCTCTCCCTCTCTCATTATTTCGTCCTCTCATTTACAGAAACATGATCTCTAGCACCTTGTCTCACTCTCACTCCATAACTGTCTCTTCTTTTCCTACTTTCTTCTTCGTCTCCATCGTTCGTCTTCAGACCTCAACTTGAATGACTCTAACGGGATCAAGATGCTGAGCTGCGCAAGAGCTGCAGTGGTCAGCGACCCATAGCTTACTGCTAGCGTCAGGGCCAGCGAAACAGAGCTACCAAGACCCTTCTACACCTCGACGCGGTGATCCTGGATAACAGGCTGCATCAGGGCAGACTGGCTAAGGAGAAGGGATCAAAGAGGGAATGCTAACCCGGTACTCAAAAAATGTTTGCTGAATTCAGATGTGTTGGACTGAAAGGTGCAAATATCGCAGCCAAGCTGTAAACTACGACGCAACGCATTCCGTTCTCTGGACTACATTCTGCTACTTAAGCCCTTTCAGTGTTTGGTAGTGGGAGATTGAGAACGAACGACGAAAAAGAAGAAGAAGAATGACTCTAACGAAGGCAGCAGTCGACTCAAGGCTCTGTACACTTCCGTACAGCCTGCGTTCTAGTTTCCACTTTCTCACACGGTTACTCTCACTTCATCATCATCAGGGGCCCAGCCGGTTGGCATTGGCGATCATGGAACTCCACCCGCTTCTATCGCGTGTGTCGTTTACCAGCGACCTTGTTGTTGATGGTCACCCGTGCCATTCTCTCAGGCTGCCCAGCATCTTCTATATCTGTATTCCTCTGCTTCTATTTCCTGGTATCTTTACCGTTGTCACATCGTGCTACAAGCCGCCTCTTCTCATAACATGCCCGAAAAAGAATGACTCACTCTTATACCGTCTCTATCTTCCTCTTTCTCGTTATCTCTCAAACTCTTTCTCTCTCTCTCTTTCTCTCTCTCTCTCTCTCTCTCTCTCTCTCTCCCTATCCATTTTATCTTTATCTTCTGATTAGTGAAGTGGTAGAGCACTCGCTTTTCACGGCAAATAAACCAACTTCAACTCCATCAACCGTCACCATCCGACCGACACAACTGTAAATGGGTACCTGACCTACCGTTATGGAGGGTAAACGCAACAAGGAAGGGAAATGGCCACCCATTTCACACACAAGCTGTGGCGTAGTATACTACAGACTCTAGCTCTTCACTCCCGACCAGCGGTTGACGGCTGAAGGACACGTTTTACTTACCATCGCTCCCCTCATCATATATCAAACACGTCTTCTTAACTTACTTAATTTAACGTATTTATACTGGATTAGAAGACAGCAGAGAGGCTTCCCCCCTCCCTCTCTTGCTCTCTCTCTCTCTGCCTCAAACATTTGATCCCATCCATCCTTATTCTCTCTCCCCCTCTCCCAGTCACTTCTTTTCCTCCCAACACCATTATTCAATACATCCAATAATTCCATATGCCTTATGCTCGCCTTACCCACAGCCAATATATTCTCGCCTTTATACTGGATTAGAAGACTGCAGAGACTATCTCTCTCTCTCTCTCTCTCTCTTGCTCTCTCTCTGTCCCTCCCTCAAACATGTGATCCCATCCATCCCTATTCCCTCTCCCCCCCCCCCCCTTCCCAGTCACTTCTTCTCCTCCCCACGTCATTATTCAATACGTCCAAAAATTCCATGTCTTATGTTCGCCTTACCCACAGCCAATACACCTCATCCGTCAACTGTCACAATGAACTGGCTAATCGACCATCGTAGCATCAATTCTAACACTGTTCCCCAAGTGTGGACATAGATTGGCCCTACGTAGTAGATTAGACACTGACCGCCTGTGCGGTGTTTCTGGGAAGCGAGTTGCGCAATGCAAGAATATTCCTGATTGAGAAATCAATATAAATGATTTAGGAGCAATGAGAATCGAGCTAGTTTCTTTCTTCGCTGGTGCCTTAGCTTATTTCATCCGTGTTTACTTTATGGCTTATGTGTTTGATTACTGTTACTCGTTATGTTTCTAATTATTGCTGCCTATTGTTGAGGGTTATATTCTTCATTATTAGTGACTACTTTCACCGTCATTGTGAAATTACGGGAAACGAGAGAGCCGATGGACTATCCAAAGCAGATAGACACATGAAACAATACACCCATACAGTGCCATATAAGGAGTATACGACTACCCATTCGCAGCCAGTATACAATACAATACAATCGGAGCAAGAAATGGGAGAGAGTAATAGTCCATACCCAATCCACCAGCTATATGTGCACCAGCAAACTGCAATCTCCCGCGTGAGAATGGGCCACAGCAGACTACTGTGCCACCTATATCAGCTCAAAATCTCCAAAACAAATGAATGTCCATGTGGGACACGTACTTCAAGCAAGAATGCACAGCCCACGAAGAATTACGATGTCAGACCTGGCCAGAAGGAGCAGAACTGAGGCAAAAGGTATGGGACCACCACTCAGACCTGGTCAGACGGAGCAGAACTGAGGCAAAAGGTATGGGACCACCGCTCAGACCTGGCCAGACGGAGTAGAACTGAGGCAAAAGGTATGGGACCACCGCTCAGACCTGGCCAGAAAGAGCAGAACAGGCAAAAGGTATGGGACCACCGCTCAGACCTGGAAAGGACTGTAAACTTTATCCTGGCGATAGGACTGAAGATTTAGCATGATCAGTAAACCTGAACGCAGAAGAAGAATTAGAAAACGGCTTTTGTTATTACCCGTGTTTACAGAAGAACATTCTTGACATTGGCGTTGGAAGGTTTTCATTTTGTTATTGGACTTCAATTCTTTTGATTTCCGTACGTGCCCAAAACTATGAAGCTCTCTCTACACGTCGTTTATATTCTCATTTTGAAATATTGATTGGTACCTTCTACATTGTCTTTCTTGCTACCAAGATATATGAATTATTCCACTTCTTGTAGTAATGTCTCCCAAGAGAGTCAGATTGTGGTTAGTTACATTTATTCTCATAATCGTTGTGTTTTTTTTCTGTCCTTTCTCAGTCCCAATTTCTGTGACTTCGCCTCACTTATTGATGTTGCTTCTGATTGCGGCCATGTGACAGAAGAGTCATGCCATTGGCATAGTTCAGATCATCAAGAAGCTTTTCAAATGCTATTGAATTTCATTTTTGTTGGTTGATGTTGTTTTCATAATCCAGTCAATAGCCAGCAGAAATATAAATGGAGATGAGAGACAGCCTTGCCTGAACACCAAGTCATATCTCAAATGGCTGAATAAGAAATTTATTTATTTCATATCTTCATATGCTTTCTTAATTATGTCAGTGAAATTCAGGGCACTCCGTAGCGACTTGGCAACTTCCACATTGATTATCTGTCTAGCTGACCAATGCCGTTGCATTGTTTACAAATACGGTATAAAGTTACATACTACAGTGAATCATGGATAATCAGCAAGCAAGCGCATAGATGTTTGGAAGTAACAAAGATGTGATTTTACAGAAGCATGATGCGGATCCAATGGTTTGCAAAGAAGACTAATGATACAGTACTCGAAGAGGCACAGACACAATGACAACTTATTGCAGAGATCAGAATAAGGCAGTCATCCTTTTTTGGGTACGTTATGAGAAGATGTGACTTTGAGTACGTTGTGACAACGGGAAAGATATCAGGACAGAGGTAGGCAGAGAGAGAGAGAGAAGATGTTGGATAGCACGAGAGAATGGGATGGGTGACAGTCTACAGCAGAGTTGGTAAACGACACATTTGATAGAAGCGGATGGAGGTCCATAATCGCCAACGCCAACCGGCAGGGCACCTGAAGATGATAAAGTGGAAAGTTCTATTCCACATTTCTGTTCAAATATGTCTCTCAGTGTAGTTATCTGGTCTGCAGAGGACTTATTTTGTTGAAAGCAGATATATTTTTCTTTCTTATGTTTGTCTGCGGACTCTTTTAATCTGTCAAGAATGATCTTGTTCAATATTTTCCTCGGTACTGATAGTAACATTATTCGTAAATTTGCGAACTGTTACAGACCTTCTTCTTTGACAACTTTGCTATATAGTCTTCCTTTCATTTTGCTGGTTTTTCTTATCTTTGCTCAACTTCACCTAGTAATGTGTACAATACATGTGTTGAAGTATCAAGGACTACTTTCATTGTTTTTGCTCGGATGTCTTGTGGACAAGTGGGTTTACCATCTCTCAGGAACATTATGGATATCTCAGTGTCTTTATTGTTATGTCTCTCACAGTTCACCTGCAGTTCCATTGCTGACGCCAGAACATCTGGAAGATCTTGTGGAGCTGACCTATTTAACAGTTAAATATTATGCGTATCTTTTCATCTGCTCATTTGCGCTGTTTCGTTTTAATTAATAATGCTGTTTCTTCTCCTTTTTCTTCTTCTTCTTCTTCGTCCTTATAATCTATGTATGCATAGGACATAAACCAACCCCTGTGCAAGCAGACCGATCCTTGGATATTAGCTCAAGCTTTTCCAGCTTCTTCCTGTTTTGCTTGTATTGGCCTTAAGTCTCTCCTCGGTTTGTTCTATGCCTTTAATATGCCGCGTTTTCCCTGTGGGTTCAGCGACATTGATAGCCTGGTGGTATTGGATTGTAGCTCTCGCAGAATGCTGCCTATCCAGCGAACTTTATTGCAAGGTGTCGTGTTACACCTGTCTCTGTCCCGATCTATCCATAAGCGTTATTGTGTAAACCTTGTCTAAACATAAATTAACTTAATTATACTGGTTTAGAAGGATCCTCAGAGTCCGCATACAACCAGTTTATTTCACTCTACTAATACTAAAAATAACTGTGTGCATCCAATTTATTTTTGAATGCATTAACTTGCCCAGTCTTCACCCACATCCTATGGAAATGAATTCTAAGCAATCACCACTCTCTGGCTAAACAAAAATATTTCCTTATATATAATCTGGACATTTCTTTAAACAATTTGAAGCTGTGTTCTCTTGTTCTTATAATCGGTTGTACTTTGAAAAAACTAGTATGTTCTAAACTTGTATGGAGATACGTCGAATTCTTCTCTTTTCTAGACACTATAAACCATTTTTAAAAAATTCTTCCCTCATTAACTATAATTCTGATTCCCATGATCATCTGTGCTGTATATCGTTTCTAGAATGTTTATTATATGACCTCTATGATAGGGACGCGATATCTGGCTGAACAAAGTACCCCAATTTAGGTCTCACCAATGCCTTATACACTTGTTGACCCCCTGCAGGCCCACGATCTTTCTCTTGGATTTATTGATAACACCATATAATCTCATAATATTGAGTTTGGTCATCCCCCATGTTTGCACTTCGTATTCAAGAACTGACTTCACATTTGAGTTGAAGATCCTTAACTTGGTGTTCATTCTGAAATAACCTCATTTCAGCTCAGGTCACTCCGTAACAGGTAAGGTCGTTTGGGACACCCATGAAGACACCCCCTCCACCCCACGCCATGCCTTTTTGCCAACGGTCGTTGCTCGTGCCTCTTCTGGTCGAGCTTTGCTCCACTCGTGTATGTTGTCCTCCCACCAATTTTTGGGATGAACTCATCTTTGTCCTCCTTTCACCTTCCCGTGCAGGATCTCGTATTTACAAGACCGTTTGATCGTGAAGTGACCGTACCAAGCGTGTGTCCGTCTTTTGACCGTTACCAAAAAGTCTTTTAAAGGTCAAATTGTTGTTACAATTCGTTCTCGTATCTCTCATTTGTAATTCGGTCTTTGTATGTGACGTTTAGAAGGCATGTATCCTCAACTGCAGTTCAGCTGTAATTGTCCATGTCTCACAATCATAGAGGAATATTGGCAGGAGTACCAACGTTGTTGATATTTTCCTTTTATTTACTCTCGTGCGGATCTTTCATATACCCTTACCTCATCAGCTAAATGTATCAACAAAAGTAATGTAGAATATATATATCTGTCTCTCTCTTTCTCTCTCTCACACACACACAGAGAAAGAGAGAGAGAGAGAAAGAAAGAAAGATTAGACTGACGCTGTCATATGTGTCTAGTAGAACGAGTCACCAACATTTTGAGTCAATGGTGGTGACTCACAAAGTACTTTACCAGCACTGTCTGTGCTTTTTTATTATCTCTGTAAAGATGGTTTCTCTTTCTCACCAAAATTAGAATTGATGGATGGCTATTTTGGTCACTACTTAATATCTTCTTAATAGCCTCGTGTCTGTAGTTTCTGAGAAATGAGTTATATTCATCATTAATTTCGTTAGCCTGAAAAGCTATTATCATTTTCTCCTCTCTTTCTTACCCCCCCCCCCCTTCTCTCTCTCTCTCTCTCTCTCAGATTTTTCTCACTCTTTTCTCTCATTTCTGTTACTCTCTTTCTCTCTCTCTCTTCTCTCTTATACACACACCTACATATATATATATATCCCGCCTCTATACACTCATGTCCCTCTTCTCGGCTCTATCTTCTCTTTCTCTTCTCATATATATATACTTTCTCTATCGTATCTATTGCCTCCTCTCATTGTACTATCTCTCACTTTCTCTTACTTACACTCTCTTGTATCTTCACTGTGCTTTATCTCTCTTCTCAACTATTTCCTCTCTCTTTACTCTCTACTTTCTCTTCTCTTTATGTCATTTCTCCCATCTTCTCTCTCTCTCTTCTCTCTTTCCCATTACTCTGTTACCTCACTCTTTTTCTCACTCTTCTCTTCCCTCTTTATATCTCTTCTATTATGTCTACTCTCTCCCTCTGTTCTATCACACCATTCTCTGTTCGTTCCCTCTACAATCTCCTTTCTTTACACTTTTCTCTCTTTTCTCCTAAGCCTGCTCATTCCTCTCTTTTCTTTTCTATATCTCTCTATCTTCTCGTCGCTACGTTTTCTCTCTTGTTAACACAATCTATTATCTCTTTCTCTCTCCCTCTCTCTCACTCTATCCTCTTCTCTTCTCTCCACCCTGTCATGCATATCGTAGGAGGCGACTACGGAAGCTTGGGCAACGGGCTGGCCACTCCATTTTAGTTCTTTGTCGACCTGTGCTTCTACGTGAGGCGAATGCCCCTGTGCAGATGCCAGCTTTGGTATGAGCTGGATATAGCCGAGAGGAGGATTTCCTGCGTAGCGGGCTAGGCTCGTGCAGCGTATTACTCCGATGCGTTGAGGCAAGTGCTGCGGAGGGTGGTTAACCGATGTGCGAGTCCATCTTAGTAGACTTACACTAGAGCAAAGTAGACCCGCATCATGTTAGGCGCCATCTATGATGTAGATAATGTGCCAGAGTAGAACGAAAAGAAAATCTATATACCCCATAGTACAAGAAGAGTGACCAAGTCAAGTGACTGAATACTAGGCCCCATTACTTAGGAGGATAGTATGGAATTATTGCATTACTACCGATAATCTCCAAAAAAAAGCGATTAAGCAGGTTTATGCATGCGGTTGGCAACCTCATCATGTACAAGAAGTATAAACTACATCTAATAGAACACATAATGACTCTCTTCCTACAAGGAGTCGATGTGTGGCGACGGCCCAATATAATGACGCATATAAGAAATAAACGCATATAGTTTCACCTTTCCTTTTTTATCCAGTTTGAGCTTTTTCTTCGCCACGTTTATCATCTTTGAGCGCATAGGTCATCAATCAACCCTCTCCAAGCAGGTTGGTTCTGAGCTGTTTACTCAAGTTCTTTTCAGCTTAACCCTGTTTTTCCATTCTCGTATCGGCCTATATATCTCTTCACCTTAGATGTCTTCCTTTGCATCTGTTCCGCTGTCGGTTCTAAGAGATACTGACTTAGGGCTTTCGTAGTGGATGGCTTGCCTATCCAGGGACAGCTTCTTCCTAAGGTTTCCTACTCCACATACCACTGTCATGTTCTCTCACAATAAGCCTTCGTTTATAACCTTGTTGAACCAATGTAGGTGCATACGCTTTCTCATGGATTTATGAATTACGCCTTGTAATCTCGTAATACATTCGGCAAGAGTTGAACATAGAGGAGAACTGGTTAATCAATTCCATTTTGGCTAGAAAATGTAAATACTTTGGTCACATCAAGAGCCACAATGGTCTAGAGAGAAAAGTGATGGAAGGTATAGTGCCAGGTAAAAGAAACAGGGGTAAGCCAAGAAGACGATGGCACTAAGATATTCAGGAATGAATGGGTATGACTGTGGCGGTGGCTGGAGATCCTTTTTGAAGATCCTTAGCTTGTTGGTATACAGTCTGATAATTTTAAAGTCCCACATGGTTTTCAGCAAGACAAAGGTCACTCCTGCCTTTTGCATCCTGACTTCATGGGAACGTAAACCAGGTAACCACGAGAACCAGGTACCTTCCTTGTACAGTAGCCAGCTGAAACAGGAGTTGTCGGGTTGAAATGCGCAGATATCGCAGCCTCATTTTAAACTACGACTCGGCTTCGCGACGCTGAAGAATAAGTATCCTTGCATTGATACCCTCGTGTTGTTGTTGTGAATGTCCACTATGACTAAAGATTACTCTTCGTGCGCATTGAAGGAACGTACAGTGGCGGGTTGCAGTAGCTTCCCTCACATCCCGACTGGCTGATGAAGGTGGACCACCTTGGTCTTCTAGACGGTTGTGCTATACTTGGCTTCATCTGCGTGTCGCTCACTACTACCGGATGACGCCGCTCTCCCACCTCGTTACCCAGTCTGCCAAGAAAGGCAGCCCGTTTACAGGGAGAACAGCGTGGAAGTCGTGGTAGGGGTCTTAGCCAGCATATTTTGCCTGAAACTGACTAACAGGGCTGATTAGAATGTTTGCCTGACCCTGACTAATATGGCTGATTAGAATGTTTGCCTGACCCTGATTAACATGGCTGATTAGAATGTTTGCCTTGCCCTGACTAACATGGCTGATTAGAATGTTTGTCTGACCACACCTCATATACCACATCTGCCTTGTTTATGACACACCCTACTGACCTAGCTATGTGCTCTCTACCCACACCAAATGGTGTTCTTCTCAACTTGAAATAATATGTGTGTTTAGTCGCTTCAATTGGAGCATGGCGCCCCAACTGAAGTTGACCTATTTACAGTATCATGAAAGTGAAGCTTATCCTTGGTATAGCAGCAGTTATCCATGAAGTAAGTTGGTGCGGGTGTGTGTGTGTGTCTACGGGTGTGTGTGTGTCTGTCTACGGGCGTGTGTGTGTGTGTGTGTCTACGGGCTTGTGTGTGTGTCTACGGGCGTGTGTGTGTGTCTACGGGCTTGTGTGTGTGTCTACGGGCGTGTGTGTGTGTCTACGGGCGTGTGTGTGTGTCTACGGGCGTGTGTGTGTGTGTCTACGGGCGTGTGTGTGTCTACGGGCGTGTGTGTGTGTGTCTACGGGCGTGTGTGTGTGTCTACGGGTGTGTGTGTGTCTACGGGCGTGTGTGTGTGTCTACAGGCGTGTGTGTGTCTACGGGCGTATGTGTGTGTCTACGGGCGTGTGTGTGTCTACGGGCGTGTGTGTGTGTCTACGGGCGTGTGTGTGTGTGTGTTGGTGTGGGCGTGTATGTATTGGTGTGTGTGTGTGTGTGTGTTGGTGTGGGCGTGTGTGTATTGGTGTGTGTGTGTGTGTGTGTGTGTGCGTGTAGATATATATTACTCGCCGTGCCGAGCAGACATATTTATGTGCATGTTCTTATGCTGTTTACTCCATAGAAAAAAAGCAGAGATGAAAGCCATGGAACTGACAGTGGAGTTGAAATCATTGAGAATAAGCCCTACACAAACGGACCTGGCGGAAGCGGACAATACACCTACAAGATTTACCATATTGGTAGCCATCTTCCCAGTAAGAGATTTTTACTTCATTTTATTTTTTACGTTTTTCTTCTGCTTTTTTCTTCATCCTCAAAAGGACGTTTCGTTATACTGTGTTTGTAGAAACGCTGCTTTTTCCGCTCCTTTCTGTCCGACACACCCGATTTTAGAACATCATTTTTTGGGTCTTGGTCTATCTGTTCTCTCTAAATCATATTCTCTGCTGAAGTAGGATGTGTCGAACCGAAAGGTGCAGATATCGCAGTCGAGCTGTTATCTACGAGACAGCGTAATCCGTTCTCCGGACAACAGCGTACTACTTGGAAAGTCCTTCTTAGGGCTTGGTAGCGGGAGTTTGACGACGAACGACGACGGAGAAGAAGAATATTTTCGTAGCACTGGTGCAGCCTGTTTCCAGGGCGGCCACTTTGAGGTGCTATATAATCGAAGTCAGATCTTTTCCGCTGACCCCGATGCAAGCTGTTAGCCACGAGTCGATCCCTGCTGTCAGCTCATTCATTGATGTGTTCTAGACCACAGAGCTACAGTCCGAATGTGATGGATGCTTTAGCATGTCTATACATTTCCGAACGTGAATGTATTTAGTGTATAAACATACATCAACGTATATCAGTGACAAGGAAAATCAGCATTATATTTAAAACACTGGATATGCAGGTAAAAAGCACAGAACTTAAACAGGTCAGAGAATTAAAATACTTGGGCAACGTGTTCACACAAGATGGAAGGCTAGATAAAAGTAAATCGCATGTCCTTTTACAGAACATAGCTTCTTACAACCGCCACCTATTTGGCTGTTATAAGTTTCCTGGCAAGTGGTAGGTTGCCATTACTTTATTTACGTGGAGGAGCATTTGAGAAGAAAAAAACTAGTGTCTGCAAACTGGGCACAAGTGGGAATCGAACTCGGAACGTTGAGATTGTGGAAACCGAGCCAGTTTCACCCCTAGGCTACGCAGCCTTCTTGAAAGGATAGATAGAGAGCTGTAATCATGAACACATAAATCAAATGCAGTTTCTTATCAGCTGTCACTATTATTAAGGCATAAACATATCCTTATGGAGACAGAGACAGCTGATAAATATTATTTGTATACCAACTCTCTGCTACCTGAACCGACATGGACTCTCACCAAGACACAAAGAAAAACCGTGGCATGCGAAATGAGGTGTTTCGAAGGCTATCGGGGTGACAAGACTGGACAGAGCTCGAAACAAAGAAACCTGACAGAAGGTGGGTGAGACACTGTGCATGGAGTACATGGAAAGTCAGAGAATAAAATAGTTCGACTGACACCTGGCAAGAATGCAACCAAAGTTACTAGCCTTGTATATCTACAATACCAGACATTAGGGTTGCAGAGCACGAGGGAGATCAAGAAAAAGCTGGATAGACTGTGTCAGTAAGATACTGAAGAAACACGGAATGGCAACAACATCAACAATAAATCTGGCACACGAAAGAAAACAGCCCCTCCACCACGACGTCTACCAACACAAGTGGATAGAAGGTGATGGTTATGATAAACATTCTTACGTGGGTTGACATGTTAAACATTTTCTTGCATATTTCAGTAGATGCAATTCTAGCATGCATTTTCACATAGAAATGGAAATATTTAAACATATCATATGTAATCCTTGTATTAAGTCCTGCAGATTGTATGCATACTACCAGGTAACCATAAACAAAGTATATTTGCTCCAATCGTGTGACCTGAAGTACCATTTTGGACACACGGCTTCACCCATTCCTTCCCGTCTTCTCATTGGGGGGCGACTGAGTGGGCGCTTAGAGTGGAAGTGTCATCAGAACGTATATTTTCGTGTTCAACTATTGCCAGACATCATCATCATTCCGTCTGGTTCCCATTGGAACAAAGAGTCACAGCAGAAGTTCTCATATCTTCCTATTCTGTGCGATCTTCTTAACGTTTCGCCCACGAGACGCCGATTTGACTGACCTCCTCCTCGAACACCAGGTGTACTTTGGCTTTCCCACTCGTCTCTTTATGTGTGGGTTTCAATCCAACGCATATCTAGTTATGCTGTCCGACTCTTTCAGAGAGAACGTCTTATCCATCCCTCCATTCTCTCCCAGAATTTCCTGCTGTGTGCGTTCTTTCCCACAGATCCGTGTTTGACATTACCTCTGGCCATCTAACACGAAGTATGCAACGAAGACACTTGTTAACGACGATCTGCAGCCTGGATATGATAGCCTTAGTCACACGACATGTTATGATAGCCTTAGTCACACGACATGTTATGATAGCCTTAGTCACACGACATGATATGATAGCCTTAGTCACTCTACATGTTATGATAGCCTTAGTCACACGACATGATATGAAAGCCTTAGTCACACGACATGATATGATAGCCTTAGTCACACGACATGTTATGATAGCCTTAGTCACACTACATGTTATGATAGCCTTAGTCACGCGACATGTTATGATAGCCTTAGTCACACGACATGATATGATAGCCTTAGTCACACGACATTTCTCAGCGCCATAAAGCAGGACTAATTTTACATTCGCATTAAACAGTCTACTCTTATTGTCCATGAATAATGCTGCCATGTTCTGTATTGGGAGAAAAGTGTTGAAAGCTAATCTGGCCATGCTAATCTTGGCGTTACCACTTCGGTTTATTCCTCAGTCTTTAACAATGTTACTTCCCAGATAGGTCAAATGTGTCACCTCTTCAGTTATCTGACCATTAATCTTTATAGGGTCTCTTTGATATGTATTGTCGTTTCCTTGTCTCTGTTCACACAAATCTGCAATGACACCTTTGCTACTTCATTCATTAGTATGTCTATCTTCCTTAGTATGCCCTGCTGCTTATGTGACAGCATACACAAATCGGCTGCTTAAGCGAGGTCTTCAATCTGCTAATCAACACATGCCTGGTCAGAATATTGTTTTCCAATCAACAAAGTGTCTATACTGTGATTGAATGAGGGTTGGCACTTGCTATGGGGGTTGTGAATTGAAAAGAAACATACTTTACCATACTAGATGACGATGGAGTACAGAGACAATTATTTTAGAATATTAGATCGCTGTACCACGAGTGCCAAAGTGTAGTAAAAACAGCCGATGACCTGACCGAAACAACAGGGGCGAGGCTAGGGTGTGTGCTGTCGTCACTACTCTTCAACACATATGTGGACAGAATGACGATGGAAGCCAAAAGGGAGCGTCTACCAATACATGGAGGGTAAGAAAGGACAGAGACTGATCAGTTAAATGAACTCGTTTTTGTAGATGATCAAAACCAACTATACGGGAGTGGAGACGGTCTGTAGCAACATATAACTGCGCTCAACACTATTTTCGAAAGATACAGTATGTAAATTAACACATTTAAAACAAAAGCCTAATGACTTAAGAGCAGCACTCTGCAAACTGTGCCAGCAGTCCGCACCAAAAAGGGTAGTGGTACAGTGGGTTCCGTCACACTGCAACATCCAAGGCAACGAGGAGGCAGACAGACTGGCAAAAGAAGGTGCAAGGCTACCACAAACAGATACCAGTATGACGTACGAAGAGTCAAAACGGCTTATCAAAGCCAGATACATGTCCAAATGGGAAACCGAACATACTGGTTACACCAAAAACGATGCCTATTACCAGTTGAACCGAAGAGAGCAGGTCGTCGTCTTCAGACTTCGCACTGGCCACAACAGACTGAGGTACCACCTATTCAACAAATTGAAGATAGGGTGTACCGACGAATGCCCGTGCGGTACTGGTAAAATGACCACTGAACATCTGCTGCAGAACTGCCCGACATACGAGGATCAGAGAGAGCAGATGTGGCCATTGCCAGTGGAACTGCAAGACAAGCTCTATGGTAGTGGCGAGAGTCTCAGGATGACCGCCGCTTTTTTCGAAAAAATAATGGTTACTGTCTGACTGTGTACGCAGAAGAAGAAGAAGAAAACAAAAGCCACATAGATAAGCAAGCAGATCATCTAAAACCCTGAACATTGTGGTAACCGAGATCAAGATAAAACAAGTGCAGGCATTCAAGTACTTGGGCAGTGTTCTCACACATGATGGAGGTTTAAACATAGGTAATGAGATCTGATGCCAACAAGCAAGCGCTTTTGCATACCATCTGTCTCCATTATTGAAACATAAACATGTCCACAAAAAGATTGCTGATAAACATTATATTCATGACAACATTATGCTACCAGTGCTAAACGTGGACTTCACGACATATGAGATAAGATGTCTCCGGAAAACCTTACACGTAATTAGGAGATACAGATTGCGGATTGAAGAGATGAAGCAAGACCATGTACCGAATATATTGATGGGGAGAAAATCAAGTGGTTCGGCCACCTAATGGGAATGCAACCTGACCAACTACTCTGTGCTCCTATAACGCACGGCGGTCTGGTCTTCCCAGGCATGGAAGACCCAAAATGAGATGAAAAAGAAATGTATGGATACTCTAACCCATCATGGGATAACAACTACTTCAGCGACTACGGCTCCCCTCTACGTCTCATGGCACAAGTGGATAAGACAAGACTAGACATATTTTACAACAACAACAACAAAACAAGCTACCAAAAACAATTGGCTTGTTTGACAATGATTTGTATTGATTAAAATGACCTAATATGATACCCCCGCTGCCTTGCGGGATACCTGTTTGTGAGAAAGGCTTCGGGAGTAAACCCTGAGGAAAAATCTGCATCCTGTGATATCTCCTGTCGTCTCAATAGTAGTAGTAGCAGTAGTAGCCCCTTCCACTCACAAGTCATGACTGACTATAGGATGATATGACTTGGAGTGATAAACAAGTATATACTTGTTGTTTGCGAATGCCCGCAATGAGTAGATTACTCTTTTGTGCGCCCTGAAAAGAACGTTAAGTGGCAGCTTTCTTTGCATCCCGATCGTGCTGATGAAGGTGGACCGGGATCCTCCAGGCGGTTGTGCTATGATTGGCCTCATCTGAGTGTCACTCACCACTACGTGGATCACGTCGATCCCTCATCTCATTAGCCAGGCTGCCATGAAAACAGCCCTTTTCCAGGGAGAACTACTAAGAAACCGAGGTGAGGGTCTTGGCCAGTGTGTTTTACCTGACCCTGACTAACATATATGATCAGTATATTTTACCTGACCAGATGTTAGTCTTCCTCCCCAAATATATACTTATCATTGGTTGTCTTTCTTCTTGCAACGTTGTCTGTAAACCTCTCTGTGTTGAAAGAGCGTCTCTTCACCAAGCATGAGGTGACCCTTCAGGGTACATGTCCACTTGGATAAGTCTGCAGCTTCGTCTTCCCAGAATGTCAGATTCATGTCCATAGCCTTCATATTACGCTTACACACGTATTTGAACCTCAACTGGGGTCGGCCGACTGTTCTCTTGTCATCGGACAACTGTTTAAAGAGGATTTTTTGGGAAATGCGACCATCTTCCATGCGACGAACATGACCAAGCCATCGTAGTCTTCCCTGCTTAAAGAAAGTGTACATTCTTGGGAGATAATGTCTTGCTACTGGCCAAAGTTAGCTCAGGACGAAAGAGTAAGGTTGACAAATTTCGCAGTTCTTCCTACCTTAATCCAAATCACCGCGCGTCACCCATTTCAGAGGACACACCAAAAGGAAAAGATTGTCCACACTGCTGAAAAGAGAGATTGGTCTTGGACAAACATCACCGTGGTCAGAAAGGCTCCATTGTGTCGTTAGACATAGGATGTCTCATTACAAACTACAGGTAAATGTAGTCCCATAGCACACAACGCTGTCTGGGATGGTGTGTTAGACTTTCTTGTACGAGGCCGCAGCTTGTTTATGATGTGGAGTGACCAGTTCCCTTCCTCGCTGCATTTCCTTCCTTATCAGTAAGGAATGCACCAATTTACAATTGGGTCAACTGAAGCATGCAAGTACTGGCAGTTGAACCACATACCTTTGCCACGAAAAGTAAGTCTACTACTACTACTACTGCTATTACTTCTATTACTACTACTACTACTACTACTGCTGCTATTACTTCTATTATTACTACTACTACTACTACTACTATTTCTATTACTTCTATTATTACTACTACTACTACTACTACTACTACTACTACTATTACTGCTGCTGCTCTCTTTCTTCTGCTGCTCTCTTTCTTCATCTTCCTTCTTCTTCCTCCTCCATCTCATCCCCCTTCTCTTTCTTCATCTTTCTCATCCATCTCATCCTCCTTCTGTTTCGTCATCTTCCTCCTCTTTCTTCATCTTCCTCCCTCTTCTTCCTCCTCCATCTCATCCTGCTTCTCTTTCTTCATCTTCATACACTATCACGACTAAACTTGACTATACCTAAAGAAGGCAGTTGTTAGCCTGAGACTATCAGTATCTCCATGGAGCCTTTCCAGGAATGGTACTAGTGATGACCATATGTTTTTGCTGTGTTCCTCCTTCTATGTTGGAGATGTTCAGCGACAAAAAATTGCAGTTGTTTAATATGCTTTATCCTAAATACTGTTTTTGTACAATGCTACCAATGTTGAGTTAGCACATGATGCTAGAGGGTTACAGTGGCTCTTCTGACATCCGGGGGTGTACTTGATTAGGTGGATCTTTAGTTTAATATGAGGATCCTCAGTAAGCTCATCACTACAGGGATTACAGTGTCGATCCCCACTTTGTTGGCCAGGCTGCTGCGCTGTAGTATATATCCAGGAGCATGAAAGAGGAGATGAGGTCAGGTCTTGATCAGTATGTTTTACCTGACCCTGATTACTCGATCTTTATGTTTCACCTGAAACTCACATTTTATCCTTAATCCAAATGTTTGTTCAACTTAATTGGCCATTTTATTTTGTTTTGTTTTCATTTACCAAGTCCATGTTGAAAGTCTTTTTTGTTAAAGTTGAAATGTCATTACACACATCTTATGTAGAACAATTTTTATCTTCTTGGCATTTCATTCACAATTAGTGTTGAACTTATTGTAGCTTCTAATAGCTGCTACCTGCGGTTTTATCTTACCTCTTATTGACATATCTGCTCTGCCAGTCAAATAACAGTCCTGAATTGCTTACCATTTTAGACTTGTAGTCTGAACTTAATGATTTAAGAGCAGTACTCTGTCAACTATGCCAGCAGCCCACACCAAAAAGAGTAATGGTACAACGGTTTCCATCCCACTGTAACATCCAAGGCAACGAAGAGGCAGACAGACTGGCAAAAGAAGGTGCAAGACTACCACAACCAGATACTAGTGTGACGTACGAAGAGTCAGAAAGGCTTATTAGAGCTAGATACATGACCAAATGGGAAACAGAACATCCTGGCTACACAAATAACGATGCCTATTACCAGTTGAACAGAAGAGAGCAGGTCGTGGTCTTCAGACTTCACACTGGCCACAATAGACTGAGGTACCACCTATTCAATAAATTGAAGATAGGTGGCACTGACGAATGCACATGTGGTACCGGGAAAATGACCGCTGAACATCTGCTGCAAAACCGCCCGACATACGAGGACCAGAGAAAGCAGATGTGGCCATCACCAGGGGCAACACTAGACAAGCTCTATGGCAGTGTCGACAGCCTCAGGATGACCACTGCTTTTTTCGAAAAAATAAAGGTTCATGTCTGACTGCGTACGATGATTCTGAAGAAGAAGAAGACTTGTAGTTTCTGTTAGACAATTTTACCTCTTGAATTTATTATATTTGCCCAGGTTGGTTCCGAGCAATTTTGCCAAAATCTGCACTTCGAGTAGAAGAAGAGGCTTGGAATGCATACCCTTACACCAAGACGAGATACAAGTGTCCGTTCATTGAGAAGTTTCTCCTGGAAGTAGAAACCAAATACCATGACGACCCAGGGGATGATGATGGTGTGTTCAGCTTGTCAAAAAATGAAAAGTCTCAGAGAACAGTTGGTATGCTTATTATTAAAATACCTGTAACTTAGCAAACAGTTAATAGATAGGCAGAGTTAACAAATCTCCTTAATAGAGCATATTCTCTTTGTTTTAAAAAATAGGGTACTCTCTTACATGACCTTTACGGACCTAGTGGCAAAACCTGTAGCCTGAAAACATTTCTGTTTGGGCTTAAAGACGAGAAAACAAGCAAGGCACATAGTCTCTGCATTGTCACTGGTTTATCATTACAAAAATATCTGGGTTTATGTTGAACTTACAGATAAACCACTTCTAGCCGCTTCAGTTTCAACTGGAACAATGGTGTATTTTATTTTTGCATTACTTTGATAGCAGAATCTTTTCTACTGTGAGGTGTGGATGTATAGTCCTTGTCAGTCTTTTGTCTTTAAAGATTAGGTAGTTTTTCTCATTACTGTGCGTTAGTAAAAATCTTTATGCAAGCCATACAGAAAGTTAATCAAACGAGAGAACTATCACTGTCTTGATTGAGCAGTGCAATTGATCCTGTTCCGTGTGAGGACAGGAAATGACAGATTGAATGGTCACGTACACAGACTGAGATTGACACCATCACCTGTGTGTACATGCGGAAAAGCAGCATAGACAGCCAGCTAATCCTACAAGACTGTCATATGCTTAGGCGAATGGCACTAAGCACTATCCTACCTATACACAAAGCTGTTTGGAAGTCTTAAAGAAATCTCGATCTCAACATTCTTTATCCATGGAACTGGACCACATAATAATGATTATACGGGACTAATCATAGAAGACTCAGATAGGGGACTCAGTGGTCTCGAGGTAAGGTGTCCACCTCGGGTGCCGGAGGTCACGGGTTTGAATCACGGTGGAAACCAGGATTTTTTATGTGGATCTTTTCTTGATCTCTGGGAAGTGAGATGTGACTTCCGTGTTCAGTGTCGAGGATGTTAAAAATCCCATGGCAGCAATCGAAAAGAGTAGGCTTAATGGCCGCTGCCCGGACGAAATTCAAAAATTCTAGTTACAAATTTACCAAAATTATTTGTACCTTTCCCCAGGCCTAGTAAGCCACAGAAAGATGTTTAAAAAATACTGGTTCGTTGTCGCCTGTCTGTGTTTGGACACGTTGTTCAACTGGACCAGGAAGTTCCGGCACACCAGATCATGCTTAAATCAGTTACGTGTAACAACGATCTCCCACCAGCCAGCTGGAGGCGTGGGAGAGGCCACCCCCGTTCTACATGGCTCCGGCAGATATCAGTCTCTCCTTCAGCACTGGACGAGGTTTGACTACAAGCCTCAATAGCTGAACATGGTAGTGGTTGATCGACGCAGCAGGACTTTGATGCCTAAGCGTACATTATTATTATTATTATTATACCTGGCAACAGACATTCTACTTCTGCATTCGTTCTCAATCTCCCGCTACCAAGCTCTGAATAGGGCTTTGCAAGTAGCAGGATGTAGTCTAGAGAACGGAATGCGTTGACTGTGATATTTGTACCTTTTGGTCCAACACATCCATCTTCGGCAGCAGGCATTTCTTTAGCACCAGGAAAGCCTTCCCTCTTCGATCCCTTCTCTTTAGCCAGCCTGCCATGTTGCAGTCTGTATCCAAGATCACCATGTGCAGATGAAGGAAGGTCTTGGCAGCTGTGGTTCGCTGGCCCTGACACTAGCAGTCAAGCTGACTGTTATGTGTCGCTGACCGCTGCACCTCAAGCACTGCTCAGCACCTTGATCCTGTAACAGATTTTAAAACAACATGCCTGTTTTCAAATATTCTAAGTAAGAATGATAGAAGGAAAAGAGGAAGAGGAGGAGGCTACGGTGGTGGAGGAGGAGGCGGAGGAAGAAGAATAACTACCACCCTGCAATAGACCAGACTTTACATTACAAGAGTGCATTTGTTTTGTTGTTACAACTGCAAGTGCCACCATGTTTTGGCTCGTGACGTTTGGTGTGTGTAGGGGACCCAAATAACAGGCCACCCAAAGGTCACACCTGACCTTAACTGTTTTGGTGATATGTTAATCTATGTATGCAATGACATTCAAATAAACATATTGTATGGTCTGCACATTTGATGTCAACTTTGGTAGTTGGAAGCAAGTTATCTTGGTTCCCAGAGGACATGACATGTAGTCAGTCAAAAACTTGGAATTTTTCTATTCAAACTGGCATGTTGTTAACGTCTGTTGCCAGGTATTCTGAACTTTCCACAGCTTACTAGGCCTGGAGGAAGGTACAATAAATTTTTGTACATTTTAAATTTTATTTTTTGTCCGTCAGCAGCCATTAATCCTACTGTTTTCGATTCCTAACCGCCAAGAGATTTTTAATGTGCTCGACACTGAACACAGGAGTCCAACCTTAATACCCAGAGATAAAGAAAGCTTTTCTTTTTACCAGAAATTCCACGTATAAAAATCATGATTTTCACTGTGATTCGAACCTGCGAACTCCAGCATCCAAGGCAGACACTTTATCTCGAGACCACTTAATCAGCCAAAAACCAATTTGAAAAAAATTATTTGTTTATAATAATTTCCAACTGTGATCAGACATGATTGTCTAACTATCTCCAACATTCTTCCTCATCGCTAGGAGATGAGATATACAGCAGTTGACAGGCAAAGTAGACATTTAATAAACAACCAGAACATCTTAGATTTACAGTGATCTATATCTAGTGTCCCATAAGCAGCGTTGCTTACAGGGACAGATAGAAAGGCTCACATTGTAAGCAGGAAAAGCAGAATTGCAGATCAGTGCAAACAAGAAAATGGAAAAGCACAAAAATAACATCTGAACAGACCCTATAAATTGTGTGTTCAGTCATTTGCGACAAAACTTATAGTGGTGTTCAAGAATTATAGTTATGAAGAAAAACTCAAAAAAACTGTCCTACGGTGTCTAGAAAAGAAATGAATTTTAGATGATTTATTACAGATATGATTTAATACAGATATGATTTAATACAGATATGATTTAATACAGATATGATTTAATACAGATATGATTGAATACAGCTTTATAAAATAATCAAAGGAAAGGGATAATTAGTGTCTAACAAGTTTATCAAAATACAGCCACCTACAAGAACAATAGGGTGCAGCCACAAATTAATTAAAGATAGATCTAGATTAGATACCAGGAAATATTTTTTTAGTCAGAGAGTTGTGGATACCTGCAATGTATTGCCACTAAAAATAGTGGAGGCATGACCAGTTAATGCATTCAAGAATATTTAGGATATGCATAGTTATTTTTAGATCAAGGGAATGTAAAAGAAACTGGTTGTATACAGACTCTGCACTTCTAAACCAGTATAAAGAAGTTAAGGTAAAACAACTGGACCAAGACCACCACTTCACATCAATGCCATTCAACGCCATGCAGCTGTAACACTCTGGGTAACAGCTTGGCCAAAGAGGTGGTAATCGACACTATGATCACTGTAGAAATGAGCCTACAGAGAGGGCCTAATTTTGCACTACAGCCATAAGGGGACTCACCTTCTTCAGCAAGCCCCAAGATATAAGAACATCCAAAACAATTAGCTAGCAAAGAGAATGTGTTACCATTCAAGAACTCAGCATGAGTAGCTTTGGACAACAATCAATCAATCAATACCATGTGCAGAGTATAGATCTTCAACAAAAATTTGACAAGCATGTCCATCATATGCCAACATTTATGGGGACGGCGTGGCCTAGTGGTTAAGTGGCACGGCTCACAACCAGAAGGTGCTGGGTTCGATCCCCATCACAGCACCAGCCGTTACCCCGGGGAAGCAAACCCTTAGAAAATGCAGGAGGAAGCAGACCCTTACATAAAATGCATGCTGAAGTCGGATGCACTGGGCACAAAATAAAAACCACAGTGTAACGCACACACGCCTTGGGGAATAGATAAATAAGTCGAACTCAAAAAAAAAAATAAAAAATATGCCAACATTTTCCACAACGGACAAGTATTTCTCTGGTTAGCTTCCGCTATGTCTCCAGTTGTGCTGAGATCGACCCCTACATCTCATACTTTCAGGGCTACAGACCAGAGACTACTTTATAACTTTAACAAAAACAGAAAGGATAATAACTAGAACCTCATACATATTGAGGGTCTGATCATCGAAGGTTTTACCTATTTGTGAAGTTACTTTTACATCAATGAAGGAAAGTTAAAAATGTGTTAATGCCAGGAATAATAAAGACAGATTTACTTTCAACTCTCTATGCCAACTATGGAACTCAGTGGGACAAGATGATGAGCAGTGCATGAACTGCAGCGGTCAGCTACTGCTAACGTCAGGGTCAGCGAACCACAGCTGCCAAGATACGTCAAGTCTGCATGTGGTGATCCTAGATAACAGACTGCAACAGAGCAGACTGGCTAAGGAGAAGAGATCGAAAAGGAAAGGCTAACCCGGTACTCAGAAATGCCTGCTGAAGTCGGATGTGTCAGACCAAGAAGTGCAAATATCAATCAAGCTGTAAACTACAACACAATGCATTCCAGTCTCTGGACTGCATCGACGAATGAAGGTCCAGTATGGTGATGCATGCCTTCCACTCCAGCAAGTGTACGAGTTGAGTAGGAGGTTCCAAAACCACAACAATCTGTGACAGACTGTTCACAACCAGGTCAGGCACACATAGTAGTGACCCCAGTGTTGATTGCAGCTGTTGACAGCCTCATAAAGAGTAATCTGTGAGTGAAGGCATGCATCATTGTTATGGATACTGGACCTTCATTCACTGATGAATTTTTATAGGTTTCACCCCTTTTTTGCTCAAAAAACGAATAACAGAACAATGCTCCTCTTTGGTGCAGGTCAATAGTGGAACGGCCATCTTTTAACTGCAGTTATGATATCATGCTGTTCATCTAACTTAACTTAACTTAACATCTTTATACTGGTTTAGAAGACCCTGCAGAGTCTGTATACAACCAGTTACATTTACATCACCTTGCTCTAAAATCTATGCGCATCCAGTTTATCTACATCGTGATTGTGCACTCAGGACACTCTTGACGTTCTTAGCAACTATATTAACAAGTTACAATACAAAGGCATGGTTTTTCCTAATTTCTATCTCACTTTTGAGGTTTTCATTTGAATCCCCCTCGTAAATGATCTTAGTGCTTCCGTCAGCAATAGACCAAGCATCATTTATAGACAGTTTCTTTCATTGTATTTTGTGTCCTCCCAATATTTCAGATTATATTGACATTGTTAAAGACAGCTTAACCGGCGGAGACTACAAGAAGGAAGAAGACCCCAGGTTGTACAAATCAAAGAAAACAGGGCGAGGCCCCCTTTCAGAGGAGTGGAGGAAAGAGTACAGCCATTCCTTGCAGACTCGACAAGATGATGGAAAAGAGATGATGACAGCTTATAAGTTGTGCAGGGTAGAGTTCAAATACTGGGGCATGCAGAATAAGATTGAACGATTCATTCATGATATTGGTGAGTTGAGGGTGAACAGTCTCTTTAATTTTGTCTTGATCGTTTACATTGTGTCGTAGTTTACAATGAGGCTTCAATATCTGTGACATTTGACCTGACATGTCTGGTTTCAGCACGACTTTTTTAGGTCTGAGTTTCCCTTGCCTCTCTGATTCCTGTTCTGCATTCATTCAGCTTGTTTTCAAAGCCGCCACTTGGAGATGGAATACGATCTTGGATGGCTCTGGATTGCTGATCCTGATGCAAGTATTCAGCTATGAGTTGCTAACTTCTGTCATCTTTTTCACTTCATCTTCTGCCGTTTGATACAAGTCATTTCATTATACCAGTTTGCAGATTGAAATATTAATTCATAAAATTTATACCAGTTTGTAGATCATAATATTAATTTGTAAAATTGGTCCCAGTTCGTAGATCGAAATATTAATTCGTAAAGTTGGTTCCAGATTGTAGATCGAAATATTAATTCATAAAATTGATACCAATTTGTAGATTGAAATATTAAATCATAAAATTTATACCAGTTTGTAGATCAAAATATTAATTCATAAAATTAGTGAGTTGATAGTCAACTGTCATTTTATTTTATGGTAAGACGAAAATGTGTAGGGCTGAGGAATAAATATTGCTTGCACCTGCATCTTCAGGGGGCAAACATGGTTGAGACAAGGATGCCTGCTCTCACCCTTCCTGTTTTTGTTGGCTATAAATTGGGTAAGAAATATCAATTGAGGAGAAAATGACTGGTATCCAATGGACATTATTGTCACAATTGGATTACCTGGACCATGCATAGGATCTAGTTGTTTTGTCACACAGTCATAGTCAAATGCAAGAGAAACTTGATAGGGTGAAAGAGCAATCAGCCGAAATAGGACTGAATATCAACATGAAGAAAACAGAGTTCCTTAAACTTAACACTGTTAACAAAGAACCAATCATGCCGGAGGAATAGCAGTTGAAAGAAGTGGATACATTTACTTATTTGGGCAGCATAATTGACACTTCCGGAGGAACAGATGCAAGGACCAGAATTGAAAAGACAAAAATGACTTTCTTGAAACTAAACAACATATGGAGATCCACAGAAATCAAGTCGCACTAAAGTTAGAATATTTAACGTCAATGTCATGTCAGTGCTGCTGTATGTAGCGGAGACATGGAGAACTACCAAGGCCATACAACAAAGACTCCAGTCCTTCGTTAATATATGCTTGCCGAGGATAATGGACATGAAGTGGCTGGACAAGATGGAGAAATGAAGACCTATCGAAAAAGAGCCAACAACACCCGTTGCATTTTGAAAAACTTCTTATAGTCTAATTTATCCTTTCCATTGATTATTTAAAGACTTGTATTAAATCACTTCGAATTCTTCTCTTTTCTAGACACTGTAGGCCAGTTTTCCTGAGTCTTTCCTCATAACTCGAATTCTTCTCTTTTCTATACACTGTAGGCCAGTTTTCCTGAGTCTTTCCTTATAACTCGAATTCTTCTCTTTTCTAGACACTGTAGGCCAGTTTTCCTGAGTCTTTCCTCATAACTCGAATTCTTCTCTCTTCTAGACACTGTAGGCCAGTTTTCCTGAGTCTTTCCTCATAACTTGAATTCTTCTCTCTTCTAGACACTGTAGGCCAGTTTTCCTGAGTCTTTCCTCATAACTCGAATTCTTCTCTTTTCTAGACACTGTAGGCCAGTTTTCCTGAGTCTTTCCTCATAACTCGAATTCTTCTCTCTTCTAGACACTTAAGGCCAGTTTTCCTGAGTCTTTCCTCATAACTCGAATTCTTCTCTCTTCTAGACACTGTAGGCCAGTTTTCCTGAGTCTTTCCTCATAACTCGAATTCTTCTCTTTTCTAGACACTGTAGGCCAGTTTTCCTGAGTCTTTCCTCATAACTCGAATTCTTCTCTCTTCTAGACACTGTAGGCCAGTTTTCCTGAGTCTTTCCTCATAACTCGAATTCTTCTCTCTTCTAGACACTGTAGGCCAGTTTTCCTGAGTCTTTCCTCATAACTCGAATTCTTCTCTTTTCTAGACACTGTAGGCCAGTTTTCCTGAGTCTTTCCTCATAACTCGAATTCTTCTCTCTTCTAGACACTGTAGGCCAGTTTTCCTGAGTCTTTCCTCATAACTCGAATTCTTCTCTTTTCTAGACACTGTAGGCCAGTTTTCCTGAGTCTTTCCTCATAACTCGAATTCTTCTCTTTTCTAGACACTGTAGGCCAGTTTTCCTGAGTCTTTCCTCATAACTCGAATTCTTCTCTTTTCTAGACACTGTAGGCCAGTTTTCCTGAGTCTTTCCTCATATAACTATAATTCTAGAATCCCACTATCAGTTTTGTTGCACTTCTTTATATCCTTCAAAAGAAGTCACTACACCTCATAAATAAAGCTGAAGCGTAATACAATAATGTATCTGACACTCATCCCTGCCAGCAGGGGTGGGGGGGGCACAATTTTACTTAATTGATGACTCAGCAGTGGTTTGACTGGTGCGGGTCCCAGCTTTGTCTCCAGCAATCTCTATTCTTGGCTATGGAGTCATATCGGGTAATAAGCTCTCATTTTAACATAACGAAGATGTTGTAGAGGAATGCAAAGGTTTTCTGATCAACGCTTTGGAGGTCTGCCCCCACGGTCTTTGTCCATCTGGAGGTTTCGCACTTGCATGGGGCCTGCTCACCAATGTTTTGTCTTGTTTTGTGTGAACAATTGCATTACTGTCCAATGATAATTGTTGTAGGTTGGAATTGTGGAGATTCTGCATTTGCTGAGAATGAGGTCGACTGTACATCTCTTTCTTTCTCTCTCGATAGGCTAAGTCATTAACAGTTTTTTTCTCAATTGCTTTAGTAGATGTGTCCATATTTCAGTAGCATAACACATTGCAGGCAGTACAGTGGAGTTGAACAGAGGTGTAAATGATGGTTAGTCCCATGGCAGCAATTACCTTCAGGGATGAAGATAACTTTTCAGTATATGTGAGGTGGGGTGGCTAGTTCCCTTCTTTGTAGTTTTTAACCTTCACTTACTCATACATCAGGTAACGATTTACAGCTGGGTTAACTGAAGAAGCGGTCATACCAGTCATGAACCACGGCCCAATTTTTTTTCTGCCCGTCCATAGATTTGAGCCATGGCACGTTGCAATCCCAGTCTAGCAAGCCAGGTCACTGTCGAATAGGTTGCGCACTCCACGAAGAGAGAAGTATATACGGTTCATCCTGGACTGTCTGAATTGACGAGAAGTCCGCACAGCTTCATCTTATTAGTTCTGGTTCTAAATGATTCTACTTGTTGAGGATACGCCTAAGATACGTCTTCCAAATTATCCCTTTGTATCTTTCAAGTTTTTTCCATCAAGGATGATTGGGTCACAATGGACAAAACAGTTTCACATTTCTCTAGTCTTTAAGATATTAATTTCTAGCACTACTCTCTTTCCCTCTTTACTGGGCATGTCTAATATACAATTAGCTTCTATAGCTGACTCTGGGGTCAGCACTATATCGCCCGTGAATCGAAGATGATTGAGACGTCTGCCATCAACTTAAATATTAGAGTTCTCCCAGTCGCAACAACTGATGACTAATTCCAAGTACGCAGTAAAGAGGTTCTGTAACATAGGATTTCCCTGGCGGAAACCTTATTGTATTGAAACCACAATCGAGCATTGGAATGTACGGAGAGTGGAAGTGCAGCTAGTAAGAACTCTAATATAGCCGATCTACACCTTGTTGTACTTGCGAATACCTGACAAACTGTTGGGGGCTACCTTAACCCTTTTATTTACTTGTATGTCGTCTTAATTTCCCAAATGTTATCTCAATTTAGATTTTATTTTTAGTAAGTAATGAGAAACACTAATCTGACACATTCATTTTGTTGGACATGATTACACAAACACAAACAAGCCACACTGTTTTATATCTCTCTTGATATAAACTGCAGATTAAGTACAAGAAAGACTAAACACAACCTTAATACCACCTGAGCCTCTGCAGTGATAAACTATTGTTTAACTAGCACATGAGTTGATTGATCTGGGTAATAGGTTCTGTTAATAACCATTGGCATCTGTTGTTTACTGTTCTGCAAGCTGTCAACAAGTGTGCATTACTGTCTAACTGTGATTATGCCAGGACTTAGTTCATTTCATTATATCATGGCATATGGAGTTTATTTCTTACAATTTTGGTGTGACTTATAGTTTCTTCAGGATAGGGTACTTGGCCTCCATGCCAAATCTTTCTCAGTCACTTGTTATGACATGCATGGTCAGTTACAGTTTACATTTTTATTGCTCATCATCAGATTCTAGTAACAGTAAGATGGAATAGCAATAAAGCAACTTGAAATTAACACTAAGTCACAATTAAAATTGGTTTTCATTTATTTTGGTCATTTTTGATGATAGATCAAAACTAAAGGTTGTCTCATAGCAACCAAAAAATAAAGGTTGTCTCATAGCACCAAAAACAAAAGGTTGTCTCATAGCAACCAAAACATAAAGGTCTCGTAGCACCAAAAATAAAAGGTTGTCTCATAACACCAAAAACAAAAGGTTGTCTCATAACACCAAAAACAAAAGGTTGTCTCATAACACCAAAAACAAAAGGTTGTCTCATAACACCAAAAACAAAAGGTTGTCTTATAACACCAAAAACAAAAGGTTGTCTCATAGCTACCAAAAAATAAAGGTTGTCTCATAGCACCAAAAACAAAAGGTTGTCTCATAGTACCAAAAATAAAAGGTTGTCTCATAACACCAAAAATAAAAGGTTGTCTTATAACACCAAAAACAAAAGGTTGTCTCATAGCAACCAAAAAATAAAGGTTGTCTCATAGCACCAAAAACAAAAGGTTGTCTCATAGCACCAAAAACAAAAGGTTGTCTCATAGCACCAACAACTAAATGTTGTCTCATAGTACCAAAAAACTAAAGGTTGTCTCCAAAAACATGCACACACTGTGGAAGATGCTTCTCTGTTAGAACTGGTCTTACGAGTCACATTCGTTATCCCCTTTTCTTCGAAGCACAAATTACTGCCGATAGACAAGACAGAAAGAGCCAATGGATTAACTGTTGCTAGTGGCTGATAAAACCATACACTTGTAAGGGAATTCTTTATTAAAAGCTATAATTCAAGATTCTGAGCAGCACATGAGATTATAATGGGATTATAATAACTTAGCCTGTGCACTGCATGGTGAATACATAGAAAAGCAATCTTTATTATTCAGCTGTATCAGTTCAGTTCAAGTGCCATCTCTGTATCGAAGGTTGGCTGTAAAGGATCTCCGGTGTACTCTTTCTCTTGCCATAATTGTACAATCAATCTGAGAGGCGTTGTCTGCCTCTTGATTGACTTCCTCCCACCTAACCCTCCAGTATGGTCTTCAACAAGGAGGTATGTCTTGTTATATAACCAAATAATGTAACTGTCAAACCCTGATTTCGATCATTAATTCTCTTTTCACCCCCAACAATACCTCTGAATTTGTTTTCTTCTCTTTCCAAGAAATGCCACCCAATCTTCTATATACCCACATTTTGAAGGCTTCAATTCTCTTTTCCAACTTGTTATTTATTGTCCATGTTTCTGCGCAATAAAGTAGTGACGAATACACATACCACCTGATTGATCTGTTTAGTTGTCTGTACGTGTCGCATGTTCTCGAATACCATCTTGGCCATAGCTATTCTCTTTCTGATTTCTTTTTCGCAGCTGCCTTCTTCCGTTATTAAATGACCTAGATAGGAGAAACTCTGTATCTGTTCCAGAAGTTGATCTTTTATTTGTATATGCATACATGGTTTCTTGTCACTTTTTCCAATTATTCTAGTTTTTGTTTTCTTTATGTTTATGTATAATTGTGTATATTGTTGTCACAAGCTGTATAAATCGTCCTAAAGGGCCGCCATTAAATCTTATAATGGTAGTTTAGTTTATGCAATCAGGAGTGGAGTCAGCTCTTAATTTCTGTGGCGCTTAAAGTTGTCCTACATTTACTGTCCTCAGCTCTGAGGAAAACGATGCTCCGAGCCCACAGACAAGCTTGGTGCTGGCAGGATGAATACTATGGATTAACCTTGGATGATATCCGAGCCTTAGAGAGGGAGACTCAGCTGGCATTGGCTGAAAAAATGGCAGCTGCCAATCAGGAGGAAGGGGGAGAAGCAATAGATCAGGTTGATTCCAGTGAAGGTAATATTATCAACACAGCTGCTTTATCAGAACGACAGTCCAGGCAACCAAAGCAGGATAAGCCTAAAACTTCAGTTCATTTCTCCGAATCCACACACTCAGACTCAGCCACACCAGATTCATGTGGCATGGATTTCATGAGTAGGAGCGAATCACAAGAATCCACAGCCAGCACAGTTGTTAATGGGAGCATAGGAGCAATTACACCCACATCCCATCAGAGACTTTCTCAAGCATCCAGGAAGGTATCAGCGGGAGGTAAGTTCATGGTCTTTATTTTGGGATATACGTCTGTGATCATGCTGGAATTGCTATGTTTTTTTTTTCCCCCTCTTTTCCTGCTTCTTCTCCTCCTCTTTCTACTTCTTCTTGTTCTTCTTTCTTGCTTTGTGCTGTTCTTCGTCTTCTTATTTCTTGCTTTGTGCTCTTCTTTGTCTTCTTATTAACTAAACGTCTTTATACTGGTTTAGAAGACTGCGGAATCTCTATACAACAAGTTTCATTTACATTTCCTTAATCTAAAAATTATGTGCATTCAATCTAGTCTTGAATACATTAATTGACCCTAACTCCACTATTTCCTGTGGCAATGCATTTTAAGCATTCACCACTCTCTGACTAAAAAAATAATTCTTAATATCTAACCTGGACCTTTCTTAAGTTGATTTATAGCTGTGCCCTCTTGTTCTTGTAGGTGGTTGTATTTTGAACAAATTGTTATAGTATAATTGATCCTTTCTGTTGTGATTATTTTATAAACCTATATTAAATCGCAATAAATTCTTCTCTTTTCTAAACACTTGAGGCCTTTTTTTTTTGTTTTTCATCATAACTATAATTTTGGACTCCCACTATCAGTTTTTATGGGATTTTTTGTATCATTTCCAGCATGTTAACATCTACTTCTTCTTCTTGTATTTCTTCTCCTCTGTTTCATTTTTCTTCTTACCATAGTTACCCATTAGAAGCAAAGATAGCAACAGCATCAGATCTGTGCTGAGGGGAAGGTGTGGGCCAGTGGTTAAGTGACAGGGCTCACAACCAGAAGGTGCTGGGTTCGATCCTCATCACAGCACCGGGCGTTACCCCGGGGAAGCAAACCCTTAGAAAATGCAGGAGATAGCAGACCCTTACATAAAATGCATGCTGAAGTCAGATGCACTGGGCCGACAGGCGCAACATAAAAACCACAGTGCAACGCACACCGCCTTGAGGATAAGAGAAATAAGGCGACTGCAAAAAGAAAAAAAAAAAAAAAAAGATCTGTTCTGCAAGACGTTATGTCATGGCTATGAAGTTCAGTCCTGGCACAGCAGTCTCTGCAACAGTTCGGACACATGTAAGGAATCGACCATTGGGGCATCATGCGTTCTGTTCTTTCGGGCAGCTAGCTTTCCCTGAGCCTTAACGATGACCTTCTGCTCTGTGAAATGGCTTGGCTTCATTCATTCTCAATCTCTCGCTCCCAAACCCTGACACAGGCCTAAGTAGCAGAATGTAGTCCAGAGAACGGAATGCGTTGTGTTAGTAGTTTACAGCTTGACTGTGATATTTGCACCTATTGGTCTAACACATCCAACTTCAGCAAGCATGAATTGAGTACCGGGTTAGCATTCCTAATTCGATCCCTTCTCCTTAGCCAGTCTGCTCTGTTGCAGCCTGTTATCCAGGATCACCACGTGGAGGTGTAGAAGGGTCTTGGCAGCTCTGGTTCTCTGGCCCTGGCGCTAGCAGTCAGCTATGGGTCGCTGACTCCTGCAGCTCATGCACTGCTGCTCTGTGAAGTAAGTGCCTTGAATGATGCTAGATGAAATGGTTCTGTGTAAGCGTCTCCCAGTAAGTGACATCAACGTTGAAGCTCCTCAGATACACTCTTAAGGCGTCTCCATAGCATCCCACCCTACCCGTGAAGAACATCAGCCTGTTCTGAACTCAGCATATAGCAGCTGCCTGGTGAGACCCAACATGCAAACAACACGCTCCATCCATCTTATCTGGGTTCTTTGTTGAAACGTATGTAGGTTCAATATGTTTGACATGTTGAGCGTTCCAAAGTTGTGTACTTTGTCATGCCATCTTGTTGTGAGCAGCCTGCGGAGACAGCATGTGTTGAAATGAATTAACTGCCTGATGTTTTTATAATTCTGAGAAGCCTTCAGAGACAACACATGGGGAAATGATTTAACTGCCTGATGTTTTTATAATTCTGAGAAGCCTTCAGAGACAACACATGGGGAAATGATTTAACTGCCTGGTGTTTTTATAATTCTGAGAAGCCTTCAGAGACAACACATGGGGAAATGAATTAACTGCCTGATGTTTTTATAATTCTGAGAAGCCTTCAGAGACAACGCATGGGGAAATGATTTAACTGCCTGGTGTTTTTATAATTCTGAGAAGCCTTCAGAGACAACACATGGGGAAATGAATTAACTGCCTGATGTTTTTATAATTCTGAGAAGCCTTCAGAGACAACACATGGGGAAATGATTTAACTGCCTGGTGTTTTTATAATTCTGAGAAGCCTTCAGAGACAACACATGGGGAAATGATTTAACTGCCTGGTGTTTTTATAATTATGAGAAGCCTTCAGAGACAACACATGGGGAAATGATTTAACTGCCTGGTGTTTTTATAATTCTGAGAAGCCTTCAGAGACAACACATGGGGAAATGATTTAACTGCCTGGTGTTTTTATAATTCTGAGAAGCCTTCAGAGACAACACATGGGGAAATGATTTAACTGCCTGGTGTTTTTATAATTATGAGAAGCCTTCAGAGACAACACATGGGGAAATGATTTAACTGCCTGGTGTTTTTATAATTATGAGAAGCCTTCAGAGACAACACATGGGGAAATGATTTAACTGCCTGGTGTTTTTATAATTATGAGAAGCCTTCAGAGACAACACATGGGGAAATGATTTAACTGCCTGGTGTTTTTATAATTATGAGAAGCCTTCAGAGACAGCTCATGTGGAAATTGATTTAATTGCCTGGTATGTTGCTCCTTATGAGGCATCAGGCAACCACTGTAGCAGACTACAGTACAATAATCCAAGAAGCTCTGTTGTGTCTAATTAGCTTTATCCACTAACATCATTTATTTCTTTGCTGCCAGGCGTATATGACATCTGAAGGTCCACTGTTGGAATCTTGCAATCTTATAAATTGACTTTCTTGTCTATTGTGTGGTTTTGGAATGTTTGTAATTGTACCTGTGTGATTATTGCCACTAATTTGTTAAAATCCCCAAATCAACTATTGCAATAGTGGTTTCTGTAGGAATTCGTTGTACTTGATGAGGTCACAGATAGCCACCTCAGAGCCATAGTCACTGCCTGGATCTCCATTCTGATACTGGATGTTGTTGCCATGTATGCACAGCAACGACACTGCCTCTCACTCGAGCAGAGATGCTCCAGTATATACAGAGCTTTGAAATTTACTGGGTGGCTCACCAGTCAGTCATAAATGTTACCAGTCCACATGGTCGGACTATAGTCATGCAATTTATGTTAACAAATTTAAACTATGTACTCATTAATTATTTCCTACATAATAAAATGGCTACCAAACCAAAATAGATTGTATTACTTATACAGTATTAGCCTATTTCTGCTTAAGAGAAAATGCACTTCTGTCAGAGGCATGGCCTTTGTGTCCTAGAACATGCTTGGTAATTTAAGCACTGAAGTACTATTTATCAATGGCTTTAGTTGGTTTAAATTATGGCAGTGGAGGTCCATTTAGATTCACCATCATAAGCTAGGTTATGTACAATCTATTTGAACTGTAATATCAGTAATAATTGTGCAAGACGTTACATAGTAACGATTAAAAACGTGTTTTTTGTTTACTAGTCAAGCAAACATTTTAAATCGTCATAGACGAGTGCTTTCTTCAAGCTCTGTATATATATTATATATTATATCTTCCAGATTCCTGGATATGTTCACTTATTAGTTGTTTAACCTCTAGGTTTCCTTTCCCATGGAACGAGTCTCTGCATTCCTTCCCCAGAATGATAGTGCTCTTATTTTTATTTGTTTTATTTTACGTGTTTGCCTCAATAGTTTCTACTGGTGGAGGCGCGCCTATTCCACCCTAGACTGTAGTCAACCTGGGCGATATTAAGCCGCATAAACCAGTGCTTGGATGTATGTATGCGTCTGTATGTACCTATGCTAGGTTTGTGTTCTCTCAGAAGCCAGCCCAACCAAAGTGCAGTAGAAGGGTCTCAACCTGAGGGAGCGTGTGAAAGTTGTGCAAGAGTGTGACTGTAGGACAGAGTCTATCTCCCAGTAGCCTGGATATGTTCACTTATTAGTTGTTTAACCTCGAGGTTTCCTTTCCCATTGCACGAGTCTCTGCCTTCTTTTCCCAGAATGATAGTGCTCCGATGGTAGTCTAACCTTTTATATTTTATCTCCAATGTTAATCCATTCTTTCCCTGTGTTTATTGTCCCCACTTTGGTTACCTGACCAATGGTTCTTTCTGCCTGTGCTATCCAAGACGGAATTAAGTTAGTGCAAGCGAGGCGGTGTTTTAGTTTTGACGGATCTAATTTTCAGTGTGTGTACTTTATGTTCGCTAATGAAGAAATATTAGTCGATATATGTCGGGCTGCTTTCTTGTGAGGTTACCGTCTAATCAATGATCGCATCATTGTATCGATATTTGTACTGTTCTATCGCTCTATTATATTGATGACATGTGTGAAACATGTTAATTCAATCAATTATCGCGGCTCTACTAATGGTTGCACATGACAGACATGTTTGAGTTATTAGCATGCCCTGGTGACGAAGTTAATTTGCTTAGTTAATTAGTTGGTTGGTTCGTTAGTTGGTTAGTTAGTTAATTAGTTGGTTGGTTAGTTAATTAATTTGTTGGTTGGTTAGTTAGTAAAGTAGTTGGTTGGTTAGTTAGTTAATTAGTTGGTTGGTCTGTTGGCTGGTTGGTTTGTTAGTTAGTTAATTAGTTAGTTGGTTCTTTGGTTGGTTGGTTAGTTAGTTAATCAGTTGGATGGTTCGTTGGTTGGTTAGTTAGTTAGTTAGTTAATTAGTTGGTTGGTTCATTAGTTGGTTAGTCCGTTGGTTGGTTAGTTAGTTAATTAGTTGGTTGGTTGGTTAGTTAGTTAGTTAATTAGTTGGTTGGTTCGTTGGTGGGTTAGTTAGTTAATTAGTTGGTTGGTTGGTTAGTTAGTTAGTTGGTTGGTCCGTTGGTTGGTTAGTTAGTTGGTTGGTCCGTTGGTTAGTTAGTTAGTTAATTAATTGGTTTGTCCGTTGGTTGGTTAGTTAGTTAATTAGTTGGTTGGTCCTTTGGTTTGTTAGTTAGTTAATTAGTTGGTTGGTCCGTTGGTTGGTTAGTTAGTTAATTAGTTAGTTGGTTGGTTGGTTAGTTGGTTAATTAGTTGGTTGGTTAGTTAGTTAATTAGTTGGTTGGTCCATTGGTTGGTTAGTTAGTTAATTAGTTGGTTGGTTGGTTAGTTAGTTAATTAGTTGGTTGGTCAGTTATTTAATTGGTTCGTTGGTTGGTTAGTTAGTTAGTTAATTAGTTGGTTGGTCCGTTGGTTGGTTAGTTAGTTAATTAGTTCGTTGGCTGGTTAGTTAGTTAATTAGTTGGTTGGTCCGTTAGTTAGTTAATTATTTGGTTGGTTTGTTAGTTGGTTGGTTAGTTAATTAGTTGGTTCGTTGGTTGGTTAGTTAGTTAATTAGTTGGTTGGTTGGTTAGCTAGTTAATTAGTTGGTTCAGTGGTTGGTTAGTTAGTTAATCAGTTGGTTCGTTGGTTGGTTAGTTAGTTAATTAGTTGGTTGGTTCGTTGGTTGGTTAGTTAGTTCGTTTGTCCGTTGGTTAGTTAATTAGTTCGTTGGTCCGTTGGTTAGTTAGTTGGTTAGTCCGTTGGCTGGTTGGTTAGTTAGATAATTAGTTGGTTGGTTGATTGGTTAGTTAGTTAATTAGTTGGTTGGTTGGTTAGTTAGTTAATTACTTCGTTGGTCCGTTGGTTAGTTAGTTGGTTGGTCCGTTGGCTGGTTGGTTAGTTAGTTAATTAGTTGGTTGGTCTGTTGGCTGGTTGGTTAGTTAGTTAATTAGTTGGTTGGTCTGTTGGCTGGTTGGTTAGTTAGTTAATTAGTTGGTTGGTCTGTTGGCTGGTTGGTTAGTTAGTTAATTAGTTGGGTGGTCTGTTGGCTGGTTGGTTAGTTAGTTAATTAGTTGGTTGGTCTGTTGGCTGGTTGGTTAGTTAGTTAATTAGTTGGTTGGTCTGTTGGCTGGTTGGTTAGTTAGTTAATTAGTTAGTTGGTCTGTTGGCTGGTTGGTTAGTTAGTTAATTAGTTGGTTGGTCTGTTGGCTGGTTGGTTAGTTAGTTAATTAGTTGGTTGGTCTGTTGGCTGGTTGGTTAGTTAGTTAATTAGTTGGTTGGTCTGTTGGCTGGTTGGTTAGTTAGTTAATTAGTTGGTTGGTCTGTTGGCTGGTTGGTTAGTTAGTTAATTAGTTGATTGGTCTGTTGGCTGGTTGGTTAGTTAGTTAATTAGTTGATTGGTCTGTTGGCTGGTTGGTTAGTTAGTTAATTAGTTGGTTGGTCTGTTGGCTGGTTGGTTAGTTAGTTAATTAGTTGGTTGGTCTGTTGGTTGGTTAGTTAGTTAATTAGTTGATTGGTCTGTTGGCTGGTTGGTTAGTTAGTTAATTAGTTGATTGGTCTGTTGGCTGGTTGGTTAGTTAGTTAATTAGTTGATTGGTCTGTTGGCTGGTTGGTTAGTTAGTTAATTAGTTGATTGGTCTGTTGGCTGGTTGGTTAGTTAGTTAATTAGTTGGTTGGTCTGTTGGCTGGTTGGTTAGTTAGTTAATTAGTTGATTGGTTAGTTAGTTAATTAGTTGATTGGTTAGTTAGTTAATTAGTTGGTTGGTCTGTTGGCTGGTTGGTTAGTTAGTTAATTAGTTGGTTGGTTAGTTAGTTAATTAGTTGATTGGTCTGTTGGCTGGTTGGTTAGTTAGTTAATTAGTTGATTGGTTAGTTAGTTAATTAGTTGATTGGTTAGTTAGTTAATTAGTTGATTGGTTAGTTAGTTAATTAGTTGGTTGGTCTGTTGGCTGGTTGGTTAGTTAGTTAATTAGTTGGTTGGTTAGTTAGTTAATTAGTTGATTTGTCTGTTGGCTGGTTGGTTAGTTAGTTAATTAGTTGATTGGTTAGTTAGTTAATTAGTTGATTGGTTAGTTAGTTAATTAGTTAATTGGTTAGTTAGTTAATTAGTTGATTGGTTAGTTAGTTAATTAGTTAATTGGTCTGTTGGCTGGTTGGTTAGTTAGTTAATTAGTTGATTGGTTAGTTAGTTAATTAGTTGATTGGTTAGTTAGTTATCGCAAGCGATGATGGCGACATCATCAGACAGTTGTTCTCCTGATGATTAAACCTGCGCTGTATTTGGATTATAGTGAGCAAGAAACGGTGCTGGTCATCGACCTCACTCTCTGGTCACGAGCTACCTTGAACCAGTAGTGTGACATAAGTCGAGTCGACTGGAGGTAACTCAGGGTGTAGATACTCTGGTCTCACTTCCCATGAGACCAGGGGTAGCTTGAAACCTGCATGACTCCATCGGTCACCGTTTCCGTCCATCGCTTTGAGAGGCGAGTGCTTTACCTTCGACCACAGATACCCCAAATGTATATCACCAGCATCTGAGGGGTGGTATGGTAGAGTACTCGCTTGATCCGTTATTGACATGCTCAAATCGACCCAGCTCTAAATGGCAACCTGGACTACTGCGAGGCATGGAAAAACGAGGAAGAGCAGACTAACCCATCTCATAAAAGAAGCAAATGCTCAGTACACTGGTCTCTAACACATCATCCCTGACTGCAGTGTCTGGTATGGACTACAGTTACTTTACAATTAATTACAAAAAATATATTCCTTAGGAGTCGATGTAAAGCAGTGGTTAGTGCAATGGCTTCCCAGCCGAGCGATTTGGGTTAGCTCCTCAGTTGATGGGAGATTTTTTTCCAATCGCAAAAACTGTTCCTGAGGATGTTTTTGTTGAATGCCCACAAAGAGTAGGGTTACTCCTTTTTCTGGCACCCTGAAAGGGGCGTTAAGTGGCGGGTTGTCGTAGCTTTTCTCATATCCCGAGCGCGCTAATGAAGGTGGACCGGGGTCCTACAGGCGGCTGTGCTATGCTTGGCTTTTATTTTTGTTTTCGCGTTCGTCTTATTTTTCTATTCCCCAAGGCGATGGTTCGTTACACTATGGTTTTATTTTGCGCCGGTCGGCCCAGTGCATCCGACTTCAGCATGTATGCTTGGCTTGATCTGCGTGTCGCTCACTACTACAGGGATCACGTCGATCCCGCACCTCGTTAGCTAGACTGTCGTGAATGCAGCCCGTTTCCAGGAAGGACATCGTGGAAGACGAGCTGAGTGCCTTGGCCAATATATTTTGCCTGACCCTGACTAACATGTCTGATCAGTATATTTTGCCTGACCCTGACTAACATGTTTGATCAGTATATTTTGCCTGACCCTGACTAATATGTCTAATCAGTATATTTTGCTTGACCCTGACTAACATGTCTGATCAGTATATTTTGCTTGACCCTGACTAACATGTCCGATCAGTATATTTTGCCTGAGCGTGACTAACATGTCTGATCAGTATATTTTGCCTGACCCTGGCTAACATGTTTGATCAGTATATTTTGCCTGACTCTGACTAACATGTTTGATGAGTATATTTTGCCTGACCGTGACTAACATGCCTGATCAGTATATTTTGCTTGACCCAATATTTTGCCAAGAAAGGTGACAGCATGACCATATCATTTCTCAAGACAATCTGTCTGATTAGCGAGGTGATAGAGTGCTCACTTCTCCCGAAAACTCCCATTATCTGTACGCTTCAGTCGACCCAGCTGTAAATGGGCACTTAAATTATTGTCAGGTAGATAAAGGCCACGACCAAATGGGAACTGTTTCGATTATTCTCTTTTCTTTTCTTGATCTCTCTCTCTCTCACTCTCTCTCTCTCTCTCTCGATGTCTATCTCTCTCTCTGTCTCGCACTCTCTCTCTCTCTCGATGTCTATCTCTCTCGCACTATCTGACTTTCAATCTCTAACTCTCTTTCTGTCTGTCTGTCTGTCTCTGTCTCTCTCCCTCTCTCTCTCTCTCTCTCTCTCGATGTCTATTTATCTCTCTCGCACTTTCTCACTTTCCATTTCTTTCTCTCATTCTCAATATCTCTATTTCCTTCTATCTCTGTTTTCAATGTTTCTATATCTATCTCTCACTCTCTTTCTTTCACTCACCCTTTTTATCGCTCTCTCTCTCTTCTCTCTCTCTCATTCACGATTTCTATTTCTTTCTCTCATTCATTCTTTCCCTTTTCTCTATATATCACCCTCACTCTTTATCTTTATCTTTTTTTCTGACTATCTCTTTGCCTAACTCATTCTCATTCACTGCCCACCCTCTCTCTCTCTTTCTCAATCTCTCTCTCTCTCTCTCTGTACTTTTATTTCACTGTTATAAACGTCGCTGGTGTGACATTCTCTACTCCACAGAACGTGTTGTTAAAGTTCACGAAGCTGACACCAACAGCTTTTAGACCATTCACCATATTGTAACACGATAGTTCTACGTCGTGTGTCACTATGATTAATCTGAGTGCTGCCATTTGCTTAAAAGCTTCGTTCCGAAATTTTCCAAAAATAAATAAGTATAAAACTCAGCTTGGTCTGTAACGAAACAAATAACAATTCTAATTCTCGTAAATAATCCGCAGACATGACAACAATCACAGAGACACAGTTTGAAGGAAGTAATATGGTCGATAAATGTGTCTGGATCTAAAAGATAAAGGTGGCAGGTTGCAGTGGCTCTTCTTACGTTCCTAGGTGTACTTGAGAAGGTGGATCGGGATCCTTCTGGCTGAGTGCAATGTGAGACGCATCAGAAAGTTTACCATAAATGGGAAATGGGCTACATAGTACACACTGCTGTTAGGGAGGAAGTGTTTTAAACTCAGCGGTCTTGAGGTAAGGTGGCGTGGGGTGGAATCACGGTGGAGACCGTTAATTGTTCATGTGGATCTTCTGGTAAAAACTCCTCTGATCTCTGGGTTGTGAGATCGGACTTTCGTGTTCAATGTCGAGCACGTTAAAATGCCATGGTAGTTAGAAATCAAAAAGAGTATGCTTAACGGCTACTGCCCGGGTTAAAATTCAAGTTAAAAATCTACCCAAATGATGTGTACCTTCCCCAGTCCTAGTAAGCCGCAGGAAGTCTAAAATACCTACTACGAATAGCCTTCGGCAACCTGGCAACAGATATTAACATGCCTGTTTGAATATCAGGATTCTAAGTGTGGGAGACTTCATTGTACCAATCCACATATTGTTTGTGAATTGCGCGAGGCCAGTTCATTTACTCGCTGCGATTACTTCCCTAACAGTTAACCAAGTACCCATTTACAGCTAGATGGACTGAACCGTGGAGATGACGAGATTTGAACCCCATACCTTTTCCAGGAAAAGCAAGTGCCCTATCACTGGATTAATCGGCTGCTCCACGAACTTCATTGGGAGAAAGACTGGCATCTGGTCAAGCAAAACATACTGATCAGACATCTTAGTCAGGATCAGGTAAAACATACTGATCAGACATCTTAGTCAGGATCAGGTAAAATATACTGATCAGACATCTTAGTCAGGATCAGGTAAAATATACTGATCAGACATCTTAGGATCAGGTAAAATATATTGATCAAACATCTTAGTTAGGGTCAGGTAAAATATACTGATCATACATCTTAGTTAGGGTCAGGTAAAATATACTGATCAGACATCTTAGTTAGGATCAGGTAAAATATACTGATCAGACATCTTAGTTAGGGTCGAGTAGAATATACTGACAAAGATCCCGACCTGAACTTCCTCACAGCCATCCATGGAAACGGGCTGTTTTTATAGCAGCCTATCTAATGCGATCGGGTATCGACTTGATCACCGAAGTAATAAGCGTCACGCATATGAAGTCAGCATGGACAACCGCCTGGAGTACCTCGGCGCACCTTCATCAGCAAGCTCGAGATGTGAGATAAAGCTACTGCAACCCGCCACTTAACGTCCTTTTCAAGACCCACAAATGAGTAAACCTACTCACTGTACGCATTTGCAACAACAAACATCACACTAGATCCCTGACCGCAATGCCTGCACATTCTACCTTGATATATTCCTTCCCTCTGACGTACATCGATATTGCGTGGTTATCTCGAATGTGATATTACGTTGGTCCCCATATCCTTCAGCAAACAGATCGCATATATTGGCGCGCAACTAATGCGCGTAGCAGGCTCGATGCACACCGGTTGTTTGTCCTGCGCACATCCAGATCTCTCATAATTAATGAACGGTTGGCCATTGTTTACGAGACAAAACCGAGTTCCATGCCCCATTGTTCGTGTACTGATTTCATGAAACTGACCGTGTTGCTGTCCATTAGATATGTGTCATTATAACTACCATATTATCGTCTCATCCCTTCCTATAATTATTTATATTATTATTGACCATTGCAAGCGATGAAAGCCACAACATCAGTCGGTTTTGTCTTAACAATGTGATGTGCGCTGTATATTTATTATAGTGAGAAATAATATGCGCTGGTCATCAATCTCACTCGTTTGTCCCGGGTTACCTTGGACCAGTGACATGCCTATTGGTCGAGGCCGCGGGAGGTAACTCAGGATGCAGTCATTCTTGTTTTACCTCCCGTGAGACCAGTGGTCGCTTGCAACTTCCGAGGCTCGATCGTCCACTGTTTCCGTTTATCTTGTGTTAATCCACATTCGCATGTTTCATCATCCCTGTAACCCCATCTTTTCAGGTTTTCCCTGCATCGTGATACACCAGTTCGAAGTCTATTTAGTGACGTCCATGTTGCTTAGGGCATGAGATGTCCATGCGCAGGTTCCTCGATCAAGGTTACCTGTCAGCTGTTTCCAACTTTCGATGTTTCGTTTTCCTGGACTAGTCTGTAGGGACTGGGTTGACTGTAAGAAACTTCGTCTTGACTTTATTCTTGTGCGCTGCACCTGATGTCCGAACATAGAGTGTCTTGGGTCATTTACCTGTTTCTCTCTTTCTATCTCTGACGTGACAGTTCTTCGAATCTCTATGGCGCTATGCCGATTATGGGGTATATGTTTTCAGTTGGTGTAGGTTTTAGGCATCCAGTAACTACACGGTCTGTCTCATTTATTGCTGAATCTATATGTTTGACATGTGCAGAGTTCTTCCAGACTGGTGCGATGTACTCAGCTACAGAGAAACACAGAGTGATGATGTTCTGAGGCCATCTAACTTTGCTCCCCATGTCGTGCCAGTCAGATTTAGTATGATACTATTTCTCGCACGTATTTTCTGTTTTGTCTCCTGACAATGTGCGGCATAGAACAGCGTGCGGTCCAACTTTACTCCCAAGTATTTGGGGACAGTGCTGTGTTCCAGATCCTGTCCTTGCCATTTGATCTTTAAATTTATGTTCGTCTCTCTGTTTCTCAGGTGGTACGCGCATACTTAGTTTTGCTGGGGTTTGGTTTGATAATGACCACTTTCCATGTTCAGCGGTGTGGACAATCTTTTTATTTTGCTCTGTCCGCTGAAATGGGTGACTTGCCCGATGATTTGATAACAGTGACTACGATTTATCGCAATTTTTCAACATCACGCTCTCGTCATGAGCTAGCTTTGGCCAGTTGCAAGATATTATCGAGACGACCGGAGAAAGCACATGATACAGATTCTTACTAAAAGTTTACTCCGGAAACATTTCCCGTAAACAGGTATCCACCGGACTATTGAAGAAGTCTTGCATTTCACTACAGCCAGAAGGACACACGTACACTTCCTTCAGTTCTCCCCGAGATGTAATCAAGAGTTATTGCAAACTGGCTTCAAGAGAAAATTCATCAAGAATGAAACACTCTGATATTTGTCATAAACTTCGGCTTTCTCACTGGAAAGGACGTTGTGACGACGTGTCGTAGTTTACAGCGAGGCTTCGATATCTGCCCGTTTTGTCGACACATTGGAAAAAAAAGAAAAAAATCGATTTGAGTAGCCTCGTAAGCAAAAACAAAACAAAACAACACCAATCTGACCGTACGTTAACTTCTACCATCTGTGAACATGCTTACCAGAAATTTTATTTCCCTGACTTGACGAGGTTTTCTTTAACTGGGAAATTTATAGAGCAGTCTTACTGTTCTCACCGAAAATGTGGAGGGTATCTGAAAATGCGCAGCTATTTAAAAATGTACATGGTATCTGAAAATGTGCAGCTCTTTAAAAATGTGCAGGGTATCTGAAAATGTGCAGCTCTTTAAAATGTGGAGGGCATCTGAAAATGTGCAGGGTATCTGAAAATATGCAGCTAATTAAAAATGTACAGGGTATCTGAAAATGTGCAGCTCTTTAAAAATGTGCAGGGTATCTGAAAATGTGCAGCTCTTTAAAAATGTGCGGGGTATCTGAAAATATGCAGCTCTTTAAAAATGTGCGGGGTATCTGAAAATGTACAGGGTATCCGAAAATCTGCTGTGTAAAAAAGAAATTCGAAAGTTGGCAGTGTATCTACACACACGCACGCGCGCTTGCAATCACGCAATTGATAATGATAAAATAGCCAGCTTAGGTCCAGCACTGCTTTAAGCTTAGCACATCGGCTCTATCACAGTTTTAGCATGTTCCCTGAAGTCTTATCAATGATCACCTGTTAGGTGATGGCATTCACAGATAAGAGTTTTTACATCGCACAAGGATCGAGCGGACAGGGGCGCAATAGAAGACGAAGCAGATGTGTGTGAAAGGAAACCAACGAGCGGCAGGAACCATCAGAATCTACATAGTTCTCCATGGGAGAATCAGCACCTATGGGTATGCCCGGCGTGAAGTGAAGCCGATATTTAGGAAGCCCATATAGCGCCATTCTTTGTTTGCCCATAAAGCAGACAGATTCAGCCACACGTCGATAGAACAGTGCACACAGGGCAAATATCGTGTCGTGATATTTTGGTTTATAATTCCATTAAGATATAAACCCTCACGATTTCTGGTTATAGTTTCACAAGAGAAGATGGGAAATTAGGGTGCCTGTGTGTCTATATATTGTTGGTTTGTGTGGGTGTCTGCTTGTTGTTGGTTTCTGGGGGTGTCTGCTTGTTGTTGGTTTGTGTGGGTGTCTGCTTGTTGTTGGTTTGTGTGGGTGTCTGCTTGTTGTTGGTTTGTGTGGGTGTCTGCTTGTTGTTGGTTTCTGGGGGTGTCTGCTTGTTGTTGGTTTGTTTGGGTGCCTGCTTGTTGTTGGTTTCTGGGGGTGTCTGCTTGTTGTTGGTTTGTGTGGGTGTCTGCTTGTTGTTGGTTTGTGTGGGTGTCTGCTTGTTGTTGGTTTGTGTGGGTGTCTGCTTGTTGTTGGTTTCTGGGGGTGTCTGCTTGTTGTTGGTTTGTTTGGGTGTCTGCTTGTTATTGGTTTCTGGGGGTGTCTGCTTGTTGTTGGTTTGTGTGGGTGTCTGCTTGTTGTTGGTTTGTGTGGGTGTCTGCTTGTTGTTGGTTTGTGTGGGTGTCTGCTTGTTGTTGGTTTCTGGGGGTGTCTGCTTGTTGTTGGTTTGTTTGGGTGTCTGCTTGTTATTGGTTTCTGGGGGTGTCTGCTTGTTGTTGGTTTGTGTGGGTGTCTGCTTGTTGTTGGTTTGTGTGGGTGTCTGCTTGTTGTTGGTTTGTGTGGGTGTCTGCTTGTTGTTGGTTTCTGGGGGTGTCTGCTTGTTGTTGGTTTGTTTGGGTGTCTGCTTGTTATTGGTTTCTGTGGGTGTCTGTCTAAGCGTATGCTATTATTGGTTTGTGTGGGTGTCTCCGTGTTGTTCGTTTGTGTGGGTGTCTGCTTGTTGTTGATTTGTGTGGGTGTTTTTCTAAGTGCATGCTTGTTATTAGTTCGTGTGGGATCTGTCTAAGTGTCTCCTGGTTATTGGCTTGTGTGGGTGTCTGCTTGTTATTGGTTTGTGTGGGTGTCTGATTGCTGTTGGTTTGTGTGGGTGTCTGCTGTTATTGGTTTGTGTGGCTGTCTGTCTAAGTGTATGCTTGTTGTTGGTTTGTGTGGGTGTCTGTCTAAGTGTATGCTTGTTGTTGGTTTGTGTGGGCGTGTTCTTGGTTTGTGTGGGTGTCTGTCTAAGCGTATGCTTGTTGTTGATTTGTGTGGGTGTCTGTCTAAGTGTATGCTTCTTGTTGGGTTGTGTGGGTGTCTGTCTAAGTGTATGATTGTTGTTGGTTTGTGTTGGTGTCTGTCTAAGTGTATGCTTGTTGTTGGTTTGTGTGGGCTTATTCTTGGTTTGTGTGTGTGTCTGTCTAAGTGTATGCTTGTAATTAGTTCGTGTGGGTGTCTGTCTAAGTGTCTGCTTGTTGTTTGTTTGTGTGGGAGTCTGCTTGTTATTGGTTTGTGTGGGTGTCTGCGTGTTGTTGGTTTGTGTGGGTGCCTGCTGTTATTGGTTTGTGTTGGTGTCTGCTGTTATTGGTTTGTGTGGGAGTTTGCTTGTTGTTGGTCTGTGTGGGTGTCTGCGTGTTGTTGGTTTGTGTGTGTGTCTGCTTCTTGTTGGTTTGTGTGGGTGTCTGGTTGTTGTTGGTTTGTGTGGGTGTCTGCTGTTATTGGTTTGTGTGGATGTCTGCTTGTTGTTGGTTTGTGTGGGTGTTTGCTTGTTGTTGGTCTGTGTGGGTGTCTTCTTGTTGTTGGTTTGTGTGTGTGTCTGCTTGTTGTTGGTTTGTGTGGGTGTTTGCGTGTTGTTGGTTTGTGTGGGTGTCTGCTTGTTGTTGGTTTGTGTGGGTGTCTGCTGTTATTGGTTTGTGTGGGTGTCTGCTTGTTGTTGGTTTGTGTGGATATTTGCTTGTTGTTGGTTTGTGTGGGTGTCTGTCTACTAAGTGTATGCGTGTTGTTGGTCTTTGTGGGATTGTTCTTTGTTTGTATGGGTGTCTGTCTAAGTGTAAGCTTGTTATTGGTTCGTGTGGGTGTCTGTATAAGTGCCTGCTTGTTATTGGTTTGTGTGTGTCTTTGCTTGTTGTTGGTGTATGTGGATGTCTGTTGTTGGGTTATGTGGGTGTTTGCTTGTTGTTGGCTTGTGTAGGTGTTGGCTTGTGTAGGTATCTGCTTGTTGTTGGTTTATGTGGGTGTCTGTTGTTGGTTTATATGGGTGTCTGCTTGTTGTTGGTTTATTTGGGTGTCTGCGTGTTGTTAGGTTATGTGGGTATATGCTTGTTGTTGAGTTATTTGATTGTCTGCGTGTTGTTGGTTTATGTGGGTGTCTGCGTGTTGTTAGTTTATGTGGGTGTCTGCGTGTTGTTGGGTTATGTGGGTGTCTGCTTGTTGTTGGGTGATGTTGGTGTCTGCCTGTTGTTGGGTTATATTGGTGTATGCTTGTTGTTGGGTTATGTGGGTGTCTGCGTGTTGTTAGTTTATGTGGGTGTATGCGTGTTGTTGGGTTATGTGGGTGTCTGCTTGTTGTTGGGTTATATGATTGTCTGCTTGTTGCTTGTTTGTGGGGCTTTTTTCTCATTGTTTCTGTTTGTTTTGGGATCTGATTGTTATTGGTTCGTGTTGGGATCTGATGGTTATTGGTTCGTGTTTTGATCTGATTGTTATTGGTTCGTGTTGGGATCTGATTGTTATTGGTTCGTGTTGGGATCTGATTGTTATTGGTTCGTGTTGGGATCTGCTTGTTATTTGTTCATGTTGGGATCTGCTTGTTTTTGGCTTGTGTGGCGATCTGCTTGTTGTTGGTGTGCCTGAAACTTCTCGTGTACCAACTTTCATGGGAACTGCTTGCCTACGACTGCTCTATGAATCATTTCACTATTGACTCCTCTTTGCAAGAGCCCACACAATTTTTTACGCGTGTGTTCTTCTGCTCTGGCAGGAATTAAGACGTATAATATTTGAGCATGTTAGCCAGACGGATCGCCTGTCTGTCTGTTTAATTAGCTTCCCTGATTTGTAGATCGGCTCATTTTACTATGTCATCATCTCCTGGACTGTCTATATAATGGGCTCTCTGCGATGTTTGGAAGTCCTTCGCCTGTCCGTTTGTCTATCTGTACTGTGTGCCGACATCAGCAAATATAAATTAGTGACGGGAAACAGTTACAGTTTTATGATCCACAAGTCTGCCTCTTCCGTTTCTTCTTTTTCTTTTTCTTCTTCTTCTTCTTCTTTTTTTTCTTCTTCTTTTTCTTTTTCTTCTTTTTCTTTTTCTTCTTCTTCTTCTTCTTCTTCTTCTTCTTCTTCTTCTTCTTCTTCTTCTTCTTCTTCTTCTTCTTCTTCTTCATCATCATCTTAAACGACACGTGGAGAAAGCTAGTAATTAAGGTTAATGTTTTACACAATGGTATGATCTGGCATGAGACTGTATTTTATTATGTTACATAATGGTATTTATGTTAGTTCATAATGTATTTTGTCATTTTATGGTCAATGATACCGCGTGATATAATGTTACATTATATTATGAAGTGGTATGATATGTTTATAATGATATGTTCTGATCATATGAGTCAACTTCACTGCACTGCGAGGATTCCCATAGGTCCGCATTCTCTTTTTATAAATGGCGAAGGGTGTTGACACTTATGTTTCCTGCAGCTGGTTGGTTGTTTACACGTCTGCTCCGTCCACTCTTTCGCTCCAGCCCGCTAGAAGTGTTGACACTTATGTTTCCTGCAGCTGGTTGGTTGTATACACGTCTGCTCCGTCCACTCTTGCGCCCCAGTCCGCTAGAAGTGTTGACACTTATGTTTCCTGCAGCTGGTTGGTTGTATACACGTCTGCTCCGTCCACTCTTGCGCCCCAGTCCGCTAGAAGTGTTGACACTTATGTTTCCTGCAGCTGGTTGGTTGTATACACGTCTGCTCCGTCCACTCTTGCGCCCCAGTCCGCTAGAAGTGTTGACACTTATGTTTCCTGCAGCTGGTTGGTTGTATACACGTCTGCTCCGTCCACTCTTGCGCCCCAGTCCGATAGAACCTCGTTCGATATCAAAGATCTGATGTCTGTGAATTGCTGATTCATTTATTGCGGTGTCGTCATCTAACGGCCTGCCACTTCAAAATGGCTCTCATATTCGTATCTTCTTGATCTTGATGACCCGTATCTTCTTGATCTTGATGACCCGTATCTTCTTGATCTTGATGACCCGTATCTTCTTGATCTTGATGACCCGTATCTTCTTGATCTTGATGACCCGTATCTTCTTGATCTTGATGACCCGTATCTTCTTGATCTTGATGACCCGTATCTTCTTGATCTTGATGACCCCTATCTTCTTGATCTTGATGACCCGTATCTTCTTGATCTTGATGACCGGAATGTTCTTGATCTTGATGATCCGTATCTTCTTGATCTTGATGACCCGTATCTTGATCTTGATGACCCGTATCTTCTTGATCTTGATGACCCGTATCTTCTTGATCTTGATGACCCGTTCCTTGGTGTAGCTAAAGGTCCCAACTTCGTCTTCATTGGACCATGTCTTGTTCAATGGAAGTCCAGTGCGTGATAAGCCCTCCTCCAGAGTCTTATCGGATGTTGTTGTGTACAACAAAGGAGTCGGACAAACGCATTGGAGGTCTTCCTTGCCATCTCTTTTTATCTCGGGGGAACCAGATTGCTGTCGCCGTGCTCCATCGACCATCGTTTCGTCGCAGCATGTGTCGAAATTGTGGAGCTTTTGTATTCGTTGGTTCAGGACAGTGATTCCGACCAAGAGTCTCTCAAGAGAGGTCTGGGTCACTCTCAATTTTTTACTCTAGTGATTTTGTGAGTGTCCATGTCTCAGCACCGTAGCACATATCCGTATATATACACGTAATTGCTGTCTGTGACGCCAAGATGTCAGCTCTGTCGATGCCCCGAGCCCCAGAATGACCAGGGAAGTAGACCCACACAAACCCCCTGCATGTTTGATGCCTCTAAAGCAGCCACCCACTCATTCATTAGTCAGCCCTTCTATAACTTATACTTCTAATGTTATGTTAGGTTCTGTTATGGCATGAGATGTTATGGTACATAAAACTACATTATCTAATGTTACATCATGGTATGATGTAGTATGATCTGGTTATGATTTTGTATATTACAAATTGTTATGTTTTAGAATGGTAAGTTGTAGCAGGTAAGGGTTATTTGATATCCTGGTCATGAGGACCAATAATTGTAAATGTAGCAGGGTCGTCTTTAAACTGAGTAGTTATCTAAGAGTTTACTGCCTTACACCGTAGATTAACTGACGTTTCACTTCAACACAGAAAACACTAAAACTATTTTTAACCAATAATATTATTTATTGCATGAATAATTGCTACATAATATCAACATCAGAAAATAAAAAGACTGAACTAAATAGTCATATATTAATCGAACACAGAGGGTTCAAGCAACTAGCTGTTGTAATTCTTTCTCGTATTTCCTCATTTGTAACTCGATTTTTGTACTGACGTTTAAAAGTCTTCGAAAACATCTCATCTCTAAGGCTTGTATCCTTCGTTGAATGTCAGCTGTAACTGTCGATGTCTCACAAGCAAAGAGGAATATTGCCAGGACCGGTGTACGCATAAATCTGATTTTCGTGCATAGTGCTAACCGTTTATCTTGCTAGATTTTGTTAAGCCGTGAAAGCGCCGCTTTTGTCCATGCTATTCTGGCCAACACCTCATATTTTGATCCTTCATTACTGACAATCGACCCTAGATATTTAACACGGTCGACCACTTCGAGTTCATGACCATTATATTTTATCCTGCTGTTGAAGCCCTCGGAGTTGTTGGTCATTAATTGTGTCTTTCCAGCGTTTATCTCCATACCATAGTCAAGAGCTGTTTCATCGCGTCTTCTGATCTATTCCTGGAGTTCTGCTTCTGAATCTGAACCCGCCAACCCGTCAATGTCATCTGCAAAACAAAGGTTGGTAATCGTTCGGCCCCCTATCTTGACAGTACCAAAGTGACCTCCTAGTGCCTCACTCATAATTCCATCAAGGAATATATTGAAAAAGTTGGAGAGAGTGTGCAACCCTGTCTCACACCGATGTGCGAAACCAGTCCCCTCGCCTCCTATTCACAAGAACTGCGCTGGACGCCTTGTCATACAGGTGTTCAAGGACCTTTATGTTTCCGTTGATTTTATACATTCTCGAAGACACAAATAGCCACACAGAGAGACTCGAAGACACAAACAGCCACACATAGAGACTTGAAGACACAAACAGCCACACAGAGAGACTCGAAGACACAAACAGCCACACAGAGAGACTCGAAGACACAAACATCAACACAGAGAGACTCGTAGACACAAACAGCCACACAGAGAGACTCGAAGACACAGACAGCCAGACAGCTGACTTGAAGACACAAACAGCCACACAGAGAGACTCGAAGACACAAACAGCCACACAGAGAGACTCGAAGACACAAACAGCCACACAGAGAGACTCGAAGACACAAACAGCCACACAGAGAGACTCGAAGACACAAACAGCCACACAGAGAAACTCGAAGACACAAACAGCCACACAGAGAGACTCGAAGACACAAACAGCCACACAGAGAGACTCGAAGACACAAACAGCCACACACAGAGACTCGAAGACACAAACAGGTACACAGAGAGACTCGAAGACACAAACAGCCCCACAGAGAGACTCGAAGACACAAACAGCCACACAGAGAGAATCGAAGACACAAACAGCCACACAGCTGACTCGAAGATACAAACAGCCACACAGACAGACTCGAAGACACAAACAGCCACACAGAGAGACTCGCAGACAACAACAGCCACACAGAGAGAATCGAAGACACAAACAGCCACACAGTGAGACTCGAAGACACAAAAAGCCACACAGAGAGACTCTAAGACACAAACAGCCACACAGAGAGACTGGAAGACACAAACAGCCACACAGAGAGACTCGAAGACACAAACAGCCACACAGAGAGACTCGAAGACACAAACAGCCACACAGAGAGACTCGAAGACACAAACAGCCACACAGAGAGACTCGAAGAATAAGACAGCCACACAGAGAGACTCGAAGACACAAACAGCCACACAGAGTGACTCGAAGACACAAACAGCCACACAGAGAGACTCGAAGACACAAACAGCCACACAGAGAGACTCGAAGACACAAACAGCCACACAGAGAGACTCGAAGACACAATCAGCCACACAGAGAGACTCGAAGACACAAACAGCCACACAGAGAGACTCGAAGACACAAACAGCCACACAGAGAGACTCGAAGACACAAACAGCCCCACAGAGAGACTCGAAGACACAAACAGCCACACAGAGAGAATCGAAGACACAAACAGCCACACAGCTGACTCGAAGATACAAACAGCCACACAGAGAGACTCGAAGACACAAACAGCCACACAGAGAGACTCGCAGACAACAACAGCCACACAGAAAGAATCGAAGACACAAACAGCCACACAGTGAGACTCGAAGACACAAAAAGCCACACAGAGAGACTCTAAGACACAAACAGCCACACAGAGAGACTGGAAGACACAAACAGCCACACAGAGAGACTCGAAGACACAAACAGCCACACAGAGAGACTCGAAGACACAAACAGCCACACAGAGAGACTCGAAGACACAAACAGCCACACAGAGAGACTCGAAGACACAGACAGCCACACAGAGAGACTCGAAGACACAAACAGCCACACAGAGAGACTCGAAGACACAAACAGCCACACAGAGAGACTCGAAGACACAAACAGCCACACAGAGAGACTCGAAGACACAATCAGCCACACAGAGAGACTCGGAGACACAAACAGCCACACAGAGAGACTCGAAGACACAAACAGCCACACAGAGAGACTCGAAGACACAAACAGCCACACAGAAAGACTCGAAGACACAAACAGCCACACAGAAAAACTCGAAGACACAAACAGCCACACAGAGAGACTCGAAGACACAAACAGCACATAGAGAGACTCGAAGATACAAACAGCCACACAGAGAGACTCGAAGACACAAACAGCCACACAGAGAGACTCGAAGACACAAACAGCCACACAGAGAGACTCGAAGACACAGACAGCCACACAGAGAGAATCGAAGACACAACCAGCCACACAGAGAGACTCAAAGACACAATCAGCCACACAGAGAGACTCGAAGACACAAACAGCCACACAGAGAGACTCGAAGACACAAACAGCCACACAGAAAGACTCGAAGACACAAACAGCCACACAGAAAGAATCGAAGACACAAACAGCCACACAGAGAGACTCGAAGACACAAACAGCCACATAGAGAGACTCGAAGATACAAACAGCCACACATAGAGACTCGAAGACACAAACAGCCACACAGAGAGACTCGAAGACATAAACAGCCACACAAAGAGACTCGAAGACACAAATAGCTACACATAGAGACTCGAAGACACAAACAGCCACACAGAGAGACTCGAAGACACAAACAGCCACACGGAGAGACTCGAAGACACAAACAGCCACACAGAGAGACTCGAAGACACAAACAGCCACACAGAGAGACTCGAAGACACAAACAGCCACACAGAGAGACTCGAAGACACAAACAGGTACACAGAGAGACTCGAAGACACAAACAGCCACACAGAGAGACTCGAAGACACAAACAGCCACACAGAGAGACTCGAAGACACAAACAGCCACACATAGAGACTCGAAGACACAAACAGCCACACAGAGAGACTCGAAGACACAAACAGCCACACAGAGAGACTCGAAGACACAAACAGCTACACAGAGAGACTCGAAGACACAAACAGCCACACAGAGAGACTCGAAGACACAAACAGCCACACAGAGAGACTCGAAGACACAAACAGCCACACAGAGAGACTCGAAGACACAAACAGCCACACAGAGAGACTCAAAGACACAATCAGCCACACAGAGAGACTCGAAGACACAAACAGCCACACAGAGAGACTCGAAGACATAAACAGCCACACAGAGAGACTCGAAGACACAAACAGCCACACAGAAAGACTCAAAGACACAAACAGCCACACAGAGAGACTTAAAGACACAAACAGCCACACAGAGAGACTCGAAGATACAAACAGCCACACAGAGAGACTCAAAGACACAAACAGCCACACAGAGAGACTCGAAGACACAAACAGCCATACAGAGGGACTCGAAGACACAAACAGCCACACATAGAGACTCGAAGACACAAATAGCCACACAGAGAGACTCAAAGACAGAAACAGCCACACAGAGAGACTCGAAGACACAAATAGTCACACAGAGAGACTCGAAGACACAAACAGCCACACAGAGAGACTCTAAGACACAAAGAGCCACACAGAGAGACTCGAAGACACAAACACGCACATTGCCATACACAACACAGATACATACAAATCTCCATACACACTTGGACTAATAGACACTCTCCATACACACATAAATCCTGGAGCCTCCTTTCGATCTTTTTAATTCGCCCATTCAAATCATTCTTAGTATCCGCCGATGTTTCACCGAATGGCGAGTACATAATCAGTCTCACTGTCACTTGTTGGCATATCTCGTAAGTGGGGACTAGCTAAAGGTAGATCATGGCCCCAGCTCAGCCATCCTGTATAAGCCATACGTCACAAGATACAAGAATAAAACCCCTCTGCGGTCTTTCGTAGAAGATGAACGATTCTGCCACATGACCAAATGGGAAACCGAACATACTGGCTACACATAAAACGATGTCTATTACCAGTTGAACAGAAGAGAGCAGGTCGCGGTCTTCAGACTTCGCACTGGCCACAATAGACTGAGGTACCACCTATTCAATAAATTAAAGATAGGTGGCACTGACGAATGTCCGTGTGGTACCGGGAAAATGATCGCTGAGCATTTGCTGCAAAACTGCCCTACATACGAGGATCAGAGAGAGCAGATGTGGCCATCACCAGTGGCAACACTAGACAAGCTCTATGGCAGTGTCGACAGCCTCAGGATAACCGCTGTTTTTTTCGAAAAAATAAAGGTTGATGCCTGACTGCGTACGCTGAAGAACGATTCTGCCGAGTTCAGGTCAGAGTTTAACTTCTAAACAAGGCATATCGGATCGGTATTTCAATTCTTTCCGGCTCGTAAATGTATTTCCTTCTTTTCTTCTCTTCTTTCTACTCTCTCTCTCTCTCTCTCTCTCTCTCTCTCTCTCTCTCTCTCTGTCATATTGGTCCTTCTCTCTTTCTCATATTCCATCTCTGAATCTCTAGCTATCTCCCACTTTACCCCTCTCATTATTTATGTTTCTATTTTTCTCACTCTCCCACTTTATATCTGTCTGTCTCTCTTTCTGTCCATCTCTTTTCCTCTAGTTACCTCAATTTTCGCATCATTCTCCACCTCCCTCTATCTCTCTGCGTCCATATTTCCCTCTCATTCTTTCTTTCGCCATCTTTCTCTTTCCCACTTTATCACTCTCTCCTCTCCATGTCCCACTTTCTTTTTCTCTCTTTACCACTACCTCTCCATTTCCTTCCATCTTTTTCTCACTCTCTCACTCACATTCTCTCACTCTCCCTCACTTGTCCACACTCACTCTCCCTTTCACTCACTCACACACACTCTCCCTCTCACTCACTCTCTCTCTCACTCACTCTCTTACTCAGTCACTCTTTATCATTCAAAAACTTTCTCTCACACACTCTCTCTCAATCTATGACTTACGCTTTCTCTCTCTCTTATTCATTCACTCTCTAACTCACTCTCTCACCTACTCTCTCTTTATATCTCTCTTTCTCTCTGTCTCTCTCTCTCTCTCTCAATATGTCACTGACTCCAATTCACTCTCTCACTATCCCAGTTATGTCACAGTAAACAAGTTCGTATCTGTTATTCAACTTGGGTTTTCTTGTTCGGTCCTTCCTTTCTGATCTGTGTGTGTGTGTATGTGTATGTATGTATGTGTTTATGGTATGAATGTGTTTATGTTTGCGCGCGTGTATGCGTGCATGTTGTCCATGTCGGTGCTATCATGCGCGTGTGTACTTCAAACTAATCCCAGACCAAAATTAATGTTCTCTGTCAAATGGTTTTCCCAGTTTCATCTAGTAATTTGTAATAAGTTTCTTGGCTTCCGATGACAGACGCACAAGATATGTGCCATACGCATAAGATGCAGATAATCAAGTAAACAGCCAACTAGAAAAGCATGTTGTGTATATGCACACCTGCCAAGTTTACCTGTATCTGTGTTAACTACAAATTTATTTGTGGCTATGGAAGTAAGTGTCGACATGTTACATTCCTCTATACGTAATTGCTCTCCTGGTTCCTTGGGGTTATCACCATAGAGTAGCGTGTCCTTTCAAGAACATCGCTCTCATAACAGACAATGTCTGTCGCTACATGCTATGTGTGTTTAAAAAGTATTTGACTCTTTGGCCGGAACAATACAGTTGTACTCACGTGGATGTTTGAAATCTCCTTCAAACTACTCTCCATTGGGACTCCATACACTTCTCCCAGCGGTCCCGCCATTTGTTGGAAGCATTTCAGGAAGACTTCTTTGGGAATGGAGTACAACCATGTCGGAAGAATAGGAAGCCTGGAACGTTGTGTTTGGTCAAGAAAGCGAAGAATGGATGGGTGCCCTGTCGTGATGAAGCTGTCAAGTTCCCGTTACCCACAGGTCCGCTAGTTTGCATCGAACAGCATCATGAAGGGCACGAATGACCTCCAGGTAGTACTCTTTAGTAATGTTTTGATTTTATGGTATGTACTCGGGATACACAACCCCACGGTAGTCAAATAAAAAAAGACAAACATGACTTTAACATTGTTGCTCACCTGACACACTATTCTCGACCTCTGGGATGATGCGTGGGGATTCCGTGGCGAAGTGGTTAAGCCGCCAGCCTCGTGATCAGGTGGTGTGGGTTCGACTCGGCGCTCCGCCGTCTTTTCACGGGTGCTTGATGCGGAGTCCCCTGCATCTCGTAGTCGCCCCCTAGTCGTCTTGTCCTTGACCTGCCACTGGGGTCGGGCGACACTAGACGATAGAGTGATGATAAAAAGTAGCGCAGTTAATCCTTACTAAAAATAGCGCTAGCAAAATGAATTATGTCATCATCGTCTACGATGGACGGTGGCCTTTGCCTGGGATGGTGCATGCCTTCACTGTAACGACTGCAGCTTGGTTTCCTGGTCGTACTCATAAACCCACCATTCCGGTGATCACAATGTTCAGAAAGTCGGGGACTCCGTTTGCACAGTCCAGCATGTCGTGCGAGATTTCCAGACGGAGTTGCTTCTGCTCCATCGTTAGCAGCTTCGGCACATATTTCACGGACACTCTCCGCATAGTTCACATCCTCGCTCAAAATAGAGTGTACCGAACAAATGCGTATCCCCATCTCATCCACAAGGTCGCAGATGGTGACATGACGGTTCTTTGAGACCAATGTTCGTACTTGGTCAATAACTTCATCATTTCAGCTTGTTGCGGGGCCTTCCGGAAAGTGATCCACTCTCCACCGATGATCGCCTTTGAAGCTATTGTACTACTTCTTAATTGTTGTGCTGCTCATGGCATCGTCACCTAAAGCCTGTTGTATCTTCCTGATGGTTTCTACTTGGTTATCGCCTCGCTTTTGGCAAAATTTGATGCAACTCTGCTGCTCAATTCTTTCCGTCATTTCGTGATGATTGAAAACCCGACAGGTGCTCACTACACTCAACACTGAAAGGCTGTCAGCGACTTACGAAATATGTGGGCGGTACAGAATTGACGCATGTACATGTCGGTCCCCTATACCAACCCTGCCGAAGGACAACACCCACGCTTCATTTGTTTTCGCGGAAAAAATTAAGGCCGCATACTTTTTTAACACACTTTGTACTGGCCAGGACGTCAAGTCAGGGTTAGGCACAACATACTGACCAGGACGTTGCGTCAGGGTCAGGCACAATGCACTGACCAAGACTATATCTCTTCCATGCAGCGTTTCCTGGAAACACGCTGTTTTCGTGGCATATGGCTGGCGGGATGTGGATCGATGTGATCTCCGTAGTAGTGTATCACGTAGATGAAGCCAGGCAAAGCATAACAGCCTGGTTCACCTTCATCAGCACACTCGGGATGTAATGATTACTACAACAACCGGCCACTTAACGTTTTTTCAGTGCGACCAAAAGAGTGAACCTTGTGGATATTCAACAACAATAACAACAACAACAATAACAACATAACAATAACAACAGACGATATGTTAGCCTCTCGATCTTTGGCCAGCGCTCCCGCCTCTGTCACTGTCACGCTCGGGACTTCTGTATTGTCCTGTGTCAAGCTTCTCCTCAGTCTGCCTCTGCCATGCGCCATGTTCCCCAGTAACGGTTTCTCTAGACCACTGTGGCGTTTGATGTGGCCAAAGTATTTTAATTTCCTTCAATCTCTGTCCATAACTGTGAGCTAACTTTGGGTTGTTGTTTTTTTAAAAAAATTAAAACCACGATTGTTTAATTTAGTAACGTTTTTTTTCTTGGAACCAAAGCCCTAGAAACATGTCACGGATAGCTAGGGTTCAGGGGAACAACACCGGTTGTCTTGTATAAACACACGGAAACACACACAGACAGACAAACATACCCACAAGCAGAGACACAACATACATACTTTCACATATACACAGACAATACACAGACACACATACATACTCACACAGGCACACTCACGCCGACGCACCGACACACACCACAGACGCACCACCGATTCAGTCACACACATACACAGACACACACTCAGGTACACATACAGACAGACACACATACATATACACACACACACACAGCCATCACAAACACTACGACACACATCCACACACAAACACAACACAGACACACACACAGCCAGACGCACTACACACACCACACACACACCACCAGTGTACATACATGCATGTTGTACTTCGAAAATCCTCGTGCTGAGTTTGAGTGAACTCGTGAATCTACTCGGGCTGAGTTGAGTGAACTCGTGAACCTCCTCGTGCTGAGTTGAGTGAACTCGTGAACCTCCTTGTGCTGAGTTGAGTGAACTCGTGAACCTCCTCGTGCTGAGTTGTGAACTCGTGAACCTACTCATGCTGAGTTGAGTGAACTCGTGAATCTACTCGAGCTGAGTTGAGTGAACTCGTGTACCTCCTCGTGCTGAGTTGAGTGAACTCATGAACCTCCTCGTGCTGAGTTGAGTGAACTCGTCCACCTTCTCGTACTGAGTTTAGTGAGCGTGTGAACCTCCTCGTGCTGAGTTGAGTGAACTCGTGAACCTCCTCGTGTTGAGTTGAGTAAACTCGTGAACCTCCTCGTGCCGAGTTGAGTGAACTCCTGAACCTCCTCGTGCTGGATTGTGTGAACTCGTGAATCTACTTGTGCTGAGTTGAGTGAACTCTTTACCGTTTTTTATAGCGGGTACAGTGGCTCTACTTACACACAGATTCTACCTGTGAAGGTGACTTGTGGTGCTCCTATCAGTAGTGTAGTGCGATAGTCTTCACTAAGCTAACCACTATGGGTATCACAGTCTCGATTCCCACCTCGTTAACCAGGCTGCTGTAATACAGCGTGTTTCCAAGAACCATAGCGAGGACATGAAGTGAGGACATGATCAGTATGTTTCACCTGACTAGGACGTTAGTCCTGGTCCCCTACAGAATAACGTGGTCAGTATGTTTCACCTGACTAGGACGTTAGTCCTGGTCCCCTACAGAATAACGTGATCAGTATGTTTCACCTGACTAGGACGTTAGTCCTGGTCCCCTACAGAATAACGTGATCAGTATGTTTCACCTGACTAGGGCGTTAGTCCTGGTCCCCTACAGCAATGTATATAATATATAGAGTGCCACGTTGCCTTGATTCATGAGATGATGTTCTTATGTTCTGTTTCAGATGCTTGGAGTAGTTTAGAACAGCTGCAAGAACCAAGTTCAGACGAGGAGTTCTTTGATGCTCAAGGTAAGTACAGGAACATCTAACAGTACAGTGTGCTAGTGAGGGATTGACATTGTAGGATAAATATACTTCTTCTTCTTCTCCTTTTTCTTCAGCGTTTTGACGTTGCATTGTAGTTTACTGGGAAACTGCGATATCTACGCATTTCGGTTGGCTTTTTTGGGTACCAGGTTTGCCTTAGTGGTCTCGAGGCAAGACATCGGTCTCAAGTGCTGGAGGTTGAGGGTTCTTCTTCTTCTTCTTCTTCTTCTTCTTCGTACGCAGTCAGACAGTAACCATTATTTTTTCGAAAAAAGCGGCGGTCATCCTGAGGCTGTCGCCACTGCCATAGAGCTTGTCTTGCAGTTCCACTGGTGATGGCCACATCTGCTCTCTCTGATCCTCGTATGTCGGGCAGTTCTGCAGCAGATGTTCAGCGGTCATTTTACCAGTACCGCACAGGCATTCGTCGGTACCACCTATCTTCAATTTGTTGAATAGGTGGTACCTCAGTCTATTGTGGCCAGTGCGAAGTCTGAAGACAACGACCTGCTCTCTTCGATTCAACTGGTAATAGGCATCGTTTTTCGTGTAACCAGTATGTTCGGTTTCCCATTTGGTCATGTATCTGGCTTTGATAAGCCGTTTTGACTCTTCGTACGTCATACTAGTATCTGTTTGTGGTAGTCTTGCACCTTCTTTTGCCAGTCTGTCTGCCTCCTCATTGCCTTGGATGTTGCAGTGTGATAGGACCCACTGTACCACTACCCTTTTTGGTGCAGACTGCTGGCACAGTTTGCAGAGTGCTGCTCTTAAGTCATTAAGCTCAGTATTTTTCTGGCTTTTTAGCGCTGTGACTACGGCGAGAGCATCTGTAAGCAGGACTATATGGCTTTCATTTTCACTGTGTGTCACCATTTCTTCCATTGCCGCCCTCAGTGTCTCTGCCTCCGCTCTGAAATTGCTGGTGTACTTACCAGTAGCGAATGATAGTGTTATTTTTCTGCCATTTGGTAGGTTCAGGAATGCTCCTGCCCCTCCGTTCTGTGTTGTTTTTGTTACAGAACCGTCGGTGTATGCATGGGTACAGTCCATGCTTGGGTAGGTTTCGTTATGAAGCTTAGGGTAGTATCTCTCCTTTCTTTTTCAGTCTGGCAGTTTTTGTTTGCAATACCTGGTATATTTTCTACCACCTCTGGAAATATATCCTGCCTCCAGGTAGGTTTTCGTACAGTAGTGATGGGTTTTGGTGTTGTTATTGCGTTTATGGGATCTTCGTGCATCTTTGCTTTGGCTATTTCTGCAAAGTTTCTCCGCTTTAGTTTCCCATTTCCCAAATTGTTTAGTCTCTGGTGCATTGGATGGTCGGTCAGTCGTCGGAGTTTCTCTGACTGCAGCTGGGCTCTGCAGTCTCTTCTATCGGTCATGGATTGCAGTTTTGTAGTCTTTTCGAGCTCTACAATTGGCGTTGACTTCATGCCTCCTGTTATAATTCTCATGGCTTGGTTTTGAAGTTTGCTAACTTTATCGAAGTTCGCCTTCGCTGCTGTTGTCCATGCCGCAATGCCATACTCGAGAACTGGTCTCACTCTTCCAGTGTACAGTTTCTTTAGTATGCCTTCGTCTGCTCCCCAGCTTGTGCCAGCAAGTTTCCTCATGATTGCCATTCTTTATCTGGCTTTCATTCGGTTTCTCTCAATCTGACTTTTCCATGTCATGCGCCGATCAAATGTGACTCCCAGATAGGTTGGGTTGTCGTTTGGCTGCAGAAATTTGCCATTTAGACTTAATTTGGTATTTTGGGGTTTTAATGAAAGCGAGAATATTGTGCATGTGGTTTTCTCCTCGTTTATTTTGACCGGTTGAGGGTTCAAATCACGGTGGAACCAGGACTTTTTCAAGTGAATTTTCTTGGATTTTCCCGGATCTCTATATAGTAGAGCGTGGACACCCGTGTGCAGTGTCACACGCGTTAAAAATCCCTCGGCAGTTGAAAAACAAAAAGAGTAACCTTTACTGTCGATGCCCAGACAAAATTTTTTAAATCGTATCAATCTATTACAGGATCCTCATTGATGCTATGGAGTTCGTGCATTGTGCTGAGATTCTCAACAAAAATATATGGAGAAGAAAAGAGCAGTTATGGGTTAAACAGTGGGCAATGACGCTGATTCTTCGACTAAACTAAACTAAAGAGAGGTCCAGATTAGATATTAGAAAATATTTTTTAGTTAGAGAGTGGTGTCTGCTTGGAATGCATTGTCAGGGGAGGTAGTGGAGGCCGGGGCAGTTAATGCATTTAAGAATAAACTGGATGCCCCGCATAGCTTTTAGAGCAAGGTGATATAAATGTAACTGTTTGTATACAGACTCTGCAGGGTCTTCTAAACCAGTATAAAGACGTTCAGTTAAGTTAAACTAAACTGTGATCCCTGTTCTCTTAGCCTTACAACACTAAGGCAGCTGTTTCCGGGGCCACCGCTTTGAGGTGGAATATGGTCTTGATCAGCTCTTGTTCGCTGATCCTGATGCAAGCAGCTAGCTATGAGTCGCTGGTTGATGTCGGATCCTTCACTGCTCCGCATCTTCGGCCCCTGATAAGAATACTAATGTAGATATGTATGAGAGAACTGGGCAGATACTGGTGGATCAGGGCATGAAGAGAAGACGTTGGTGTTGGGAAGGGCATACGAACATTAAAGAAAAGGAAATCTCCCGGAAAAGACGGGATAACAAACGAAATGCTGATGGGGCTGGGCCAAACAGCGAAGAGGAAACTGCTATCGGTCCTGAACCAAAGCTGGAAAATGGGAATTGTACCCCAGGCATGGAAAGACGCAATACTGGTACCAGTACCAAAAACAGGAAAGGACAAAACAGATCCAAATGGATACAGGCCCATCAGCCTACTGAGCTGTGTCGGCAAGCTGATGGAACGTATGATAAACACCAGACTGATGTGGCATCTGGAAGAAAAACGAATACTAATTCCACAGCAAGTCGGCTTTAGGCAGCACAGATCCACTGAGGACCAGGTCATCCTCATAGCCCAGGAGATAGAAGATGCCTACCAGGCACAGAAATACACAGTAGCTGTTTGGGTGGATCTGGAAAAGGCATTTGACAAAGTCTGGAAAGACGGACTTAGAGTCAAGCTAAGAAGAAGTGATGTTTGTGGGAAAATGTACAAGTGGATCAACCACTACCTCAAACAAAGAACGGCCAGAGTCCAAGTACAAGGGCAGATGAGCAAAAAGGTGACACTCGAGCAGGGAGTACCCCAAGGGGGAGTACTGTCACCCACACTCTTCCTGGTATATATAAACGATATTACAAAGAATATACCAAGAAGAGTCCATAGCTCAATGTTTGCAGACGATCTGGCTATGTGGACCTCTGAAAAGAATCTCACCATAGCAAGAAATCGGATGCAGACGGCCCTAACATCGCTGGAAGAGTGGGCGAACTCATGGCTGGTCAAAATAAACGAGGAGAAAACCACATGCACAATATTCTCGCTTTCATTAAAACCCCAAAATACCAATATAAGTCTAAATGGCAAATTCCTGCAGCCAAACGACAACCCAACCTATCTGGGAGTCACATTTGATCGGCGCATGACATGGAAAAGTCAGATTGAGAGAAACCGAATGAGAGCCAGAGAAAGAATGGCAATCATGAGGAAACTTGCTCGCACAAGCTGGGGAGCAGACGAAGGCATACTAAAGAAACTGTACACTGGAAGAGTGAGACCAGTTCTCGAATATGGCATTGCGGCATGGACAACAGCAGCGAAGGCGAACTTCGATAAAGTTTGCAAACTTCAAAACCAAGCCATGAGAATTATAACAGGAGGCATGAAGTCAACGCCAATTGTAGAACTTGAAAAGATTACAAAACTGCAATCCATGACCGATAGAAGAGACTGCAGAGCCCAGCTGCAGTCAGAGAAACTCCGAAGACTGACCGACCATCCGATGCACCAGAGACTAAACCATTTGGGAAATGGGAAACTAAAGCGGAGAAACTTTGCAGAATTAGCCAAAGCAAAGATGCACGAAGATCCCATAAACGCACTAACAACACCAAAACCCATCACTACTGTACGAAAAACCTACCTGGAGGCAGGATATATTTCCAGAGGTGGTAGAAAATATACCAGGTATTGGAAACAAAAAACTGCCAGACTGAAAAAGAAAGGAGAGACACTACCCTAACTTCATATCGAAAAGCTACCCAAGCATGGACTGGACCCATGCATACACCGACGGTTCTGTAACAAACACTACAAAGAACGGAGGGGCAGGAGCATTCCTGAACCTACCAAATGGCAGAAAAATAACACTATCATTCGCTACTGGTAAGTACACAAGCAATTTCAGAGCGGAGGCAGAGGCACTGAGGGCGGCAGTGGAAGAAATGGTGACACACAATGAAAATGAAAGCCATATAGTCCTGCTTACAGATGCTCTCGCCGTAGTCACAGCGCTAAAAAGCCAGAAAAACACTGAGCTTAATGACTTAAGAGCAGCACTCTGCAAACTGTGCCAGCAGTCCGCACCAAAAAGGGTAGTGGTACAGTGGGTCCCATCACACTGCAACATCCAAGGCAACGAGGAGGCAGACAGACTGGCAAAAGAAGGTGCAAGACTACCACAAACAGATACCAGTATGACGTACGAAGAGTCAAAACGGCTTTTCAAATACATGACCAAATGGGAAATCGAACATACTGGTTACACCAAAAACGATGTCTATTACCAGTTGAACCGAAGAGAGCAGGTCGTTGTCTTCAGACTTCGCACTGGCCACAATAGACTGAGGTACCACATTTTCAAAAAATTGAAGATAGGTGGTACCGACGAATGCCCGTGCGGTACTGGTAAAATGACCGCTGAACATCTGCTGCAGAACTGCCCGACATACGAGGATCAGAGAGAGCAGATGTGGCCATCACCAGTGGAACTGCAAGACAAGCTCTATGGCAGTGGCGACAGCCTCAGGATGACCGCCGCTTTTTTCGAAAAAATAATGGTTACTGTCTGACTGCGTACGAAGAAGAAGATGGGAAGGGCATACATTAAGCAAATCATTTGATAACATTAAAAGACAGACTCTGTTCTGGAAACACAGAGGCAAGAAAAGTAGAGGCTGGTTTACTCATTCATGGCTGAGAGAGCTTGAGGTAAATATAATAGAGACTAAAGAGACGTGACTTGAGCTAGTAGTTATGTCCTAGGACAGGAAGACGTAGATGAACCCAGTCAGGAAGATGTGGATTGAGAAGGCACAGGTGAACTAAGACAGGAAGATGTGGATTGAGATGGCACAGATGACTCATAACAGGAAGAGTTGGGACAGCTGACACAAGACAGGAATATGTGAATTGTGTTAGGACAGATGGACCAAGACAGGAAGATTTGGATTGAGTTGGGACAAATAACACGAAACATGCAGATGTGGATTTAGTTGGGACAGATAGACCATGACAGGAAGATGTGGATTGAGTTGGGACAGATGGACCAAGACAGAAAGATGTGGATTGAGTTGGGACAGATGAACCATGACAGGAAAATGGGGATTGAGTTGGGACAGATGAACCATGACAGGAAAATGTGGATTGAGTTGGCACAGATGGACCAAGACAGGAAGATGTGGATTGAGTTGGGACAGATGAACCATGACAGGAAAATGTGGATTGAGTTGGCACAGATGGACCATGACAGGAAAATGTGGATTGAGTTGGGACAGATGAACCATGGCAGGAAAATGTGGATTGAGTTGGCACAGATGGACCAAGACAGGAAGATGTGGATTGAGTTGGGACAGATGGACCAAGACAGGAAGATGTGGATTGAGTTGGCACAGATGGCATTCACAAACAAAACAAAACAACAACAAATGCAGGATGACCAGGGATGTTGCTGTTGCTGCTGTTTGCGAATGCCTACAATGAGTAGGTTACTCTTTTGTTCGCCCTGAAAAGGATGTAAAAGTGGTTGGTTGCAGTAATTTTCCTCATATTCCGAGCGGTCTGGTGAAGGTGGACTGGTGTCCTCCAGGCATTTTATGCTATGCTTGGCTTCATCTGCGTGAGGATCGCCATTACTGGGATCATGTCGATCCCTCACCTTGTTAGCCAGGCTGCTATAAAAACAGCTCATTTCCACGAAGGGCGACGAGGAAGCCAAGGTGAGGGTCTTGTCCAGTATGTTTTGTCTGAAACTGACTAACATGTCTGATCAGTATGTTTTACCTGAAACTGACTAACATGTCTGATCAGTATGTTTTACCTGAAACTGACTAACATGTCTGATCAGTATATTTTGCCAGATCAGATGTTAGTCTTCCTTCCCATGAACAGGGTTAAATCCCTATGGTCATAACAAATGGCACAGAAACCAAGGTACCAAATCGTTGCTTGTAATCCACTTGCACCATCTTGACTATGAAATGTCACACGATATGAAGATGACAAGCATCACGAACAGGTAGACAGTGCTACAGTAGACAACCGGCAAATAAACACATTAATCTGGCTTGCCTCTAGCTGACATCAACTAGTAAAAGTACACGTCCAGCCATCTTACACCAGTGAAATGCAACCGGAGTCTCCATTTAAAGATTGAATAATATCCGGTATATAACTAAAGACAAACTAAAAAAAAACCAGAATTTTCAAATGTCTTTTATGGAGTACACGAAAAGGCACCGCCATCTTGGTCGCTATTTACCATCACATAGTAGAGACTATAAGTGACATTTAGCGTCAATAACTCTCTGCACCTCATGGTAGAAAGGCTGCAAACAATGTCAGATGAACTGAAGTCTAAACATTGTAAATAAGCAGCTAAAGGTTGCCCCATAGCAGAAGACACTGCTGTCAGGGATTAAAGTGTTAGATAATTTATTGGGCAAGATTTATGTAGGTAGGTCGATTAGGCGACAACGACCCATTGCGCCCATCGTCATCAACACCGTGAGTTGCTGATTCCCTGGTTGCATGCAGTGAGAGTGCTGTCGTTCCAATTTGACCTAATGAGGTGGTGCATGGACAGGCGCGGTGACGGGACCATGATGGAAAAGGTTGGTTCCTATCCTGGATGTTATGACCAGCTTTAAGAGCTTCGGCCTGGACATCCTCAGCAAGGAGGACCATATGTCCAAATAGGGGCAAACGGCAGCAGTTTAGCATGATGTAGGTTGTAGACCTCAGCTTTTATCTTATGTAAAGGGGTTGATGTGGAAACTGCACTTAAACGGAACTGAACTTTAATCACTTTCATGTTATCTTATCCTTGTCACAGAAGATGTCCGTCAACAGAGCAACTTTGATATGGATCGTTGTGGGCTATTCCGATCCTCATCCATGGATCTCATTTCTGGAATGGATGAAAATGCTGATACTAACAGCTTTATGTCTTGTGTAGTTGGTGATGGTAAGCTTATATCGGATATTTCATCTCTTTCTTTGATAAAATCATCAGATGTATGTGCTTTGCCAACATGTGTATGTAATCAAGGGTCTTCGCAGCATCATTGCCTCATTGCTTTTGTTTAGTTGGTGATGGTAAGCATAACTGAGACATCCCATTGTTTCTTTCTCTGATAACATTATCATCAGCATATGTAGAACTGACATTAGATGGCACTTCACATATTCCTGTCTCGTTACTCTTGTGTAGTTTCTGACATTTCATTTCTTCCTTTGTAACATTATCAGCATATGTAGAACTGACATTAGATGGCACTTCACATCTTCCTGTCTCGTTACTCTTGTGTAGTTGGTGATGAAAAGTTTATCTGAAATTTCATTTCTTTCTTTGACTTCTTATTCTTCTGCATTTGTTCTCAATCTCCCACTACCAAGTCCTGAACAAGGCTTTGCAAGTAGCAGGATGTAGTCTGGAGAACAAAATGTGTTGTGTCGCTAGTTTACAGCTTGACTGCCCTATTTTCACCTTTTGATCAGACACATCCGTCTTTGGCAGCCTTCCTTTGACTAAATCATCATCATCATGTGTAGTATTTCACAGAAGTATTTCATCACATATATGTTGTTGTTGTTCTTCTTCATCTTCTTCACGTATAATTTGTCATCTTTTCTTGTTTTGTTCTTTTTCAACTTCTTCTTCTTTCTCTTCTTCTTCTTCTTCTTCTTCGACTTCTTCTTCTTCCACTTCTGTCAGCCTAAATTCAGTCTTCTTCTTCTTCTTTCTCTTCTTCTTCTTCTTCTTCTTCTTCTTCTTCTTCTTCTTCTTCTTCTTCTTCTTCTTCCACTTCTGTCAGATATCAGCCTAAATTCAGTCTTCTTCTTCTTCTTTCTCTTCTTCTTCTTCTTCTTCTTCTTCTTCTTCTTCTTCTTCCACTTCTGTCAGATATCAGCCTAAATTCAGTCTTCTTCTTCTTCTTCTTCTTCTTCGACTTCTTCTTCTTCCATTTCTGTAAGCCTAAATTCAGTCTTCTTCTTCTTCTTTCTCTTCTTCTTCTTCTTCTTCTTCTTCTTCTTCTTCTTCTTCTTCTTCTTCTTCTTCTTCTTCTTCTTCTTCTTCTTCGACTTCTTCTTCTTCCACTTCTGTCAGACATCAGCCTAAATTCAGTCTTCTTCTTCTTCTTCTTCTTCTTCTTCTTCTTCTTTTTCTTCTTCTTCATCTTCTCCTTCGACTTCTTCTTCTTCCACTTCTGTCAGCCTAAATTCAGTCTTCTTCTTCTTCTTCTTCTTCTTCTTCTTCTTCTTCTTCTTCTTCTTCGACTTCTTCTTCTTCCAATTCTGTCAGCCTAAATTCAGTCTTCTTCTTCTTCTTCTTCTTCTTCTTCTTCTTCTTCTTCTTCTTCATCTTCTCCTTCGACTTCTTCTTCTTCCACTTCTGTCAGCCTAAATTCAGTCTTCTTCTTCTTCTTCTTCTTCTTCTTCTTCTTCTTCTTCTTCGACTTCTTCTTCTTCGACTTCTTCTTCTTCCACTTCTGTCAGATATCAGCCTAAATTCAGTCTTCTTCTTCTTCTTCTCATTCACCATGTTCTTTATTATGTCTGTTCATGAAGTCCAGTTCTCTGGATACAGATTGCTATGGTGGAGAGTTCTTCAAGGCTTCCAAACAGCTTTCTGTGGAGGTTTGTCTAAGTGGGACAGTCCTCAGTACACAATTGCCTAACCATATAACAGTTTCTTGGATATTTTCAGCTGTCTGGGCTCCTTGTCCGCATGTACACATAGGTACTAGGGCTAGTTTTAGTCTGTGTAGGTGACTATTTAATCTATTACGTCCTGTTCTCATGTGGAACAGGGATAGCAGGGTTAGTATTCTCTTGTTTGGACACTTTACTCCTGGTTTGAATTTGGATAAAAATAATCATTTCCATGGAAGGTGATTGTTCTTTCCAGTCTTGTACTGCTCCCTCTTGTGCTAACATGTCTGCTTTCTTGTTTCCTAGTATGTTACAGGATAATGGTATCTACAGTAAATGCTACCGTTCTTTTCATTGATGACCTAAATATAGGTCAAGAATCTGGATGATGATATTCAAAGCCACTTCTGCTGAATTCTTCACTCGTGATGAGTTACTGTGGCCCTTGTTGTATCCAGAGCTGTACAGCTCATGTTCTTCTAAACATTCATCATGTTCTGGTATTCACTCTCCATGTTCTTGTATCCACTCTCCATGTTATTGTATCCACTCTCCATGTTCTAGTATCCACTCTCCATGTTCTGGTATCCACTCTCCATGTTCTTTTATCCACTCATGTTTTTGTATTCACTCTCCATGTTCGTGTATCCACTCTCCATGTTATTGTATCCACTCTCCATGTTCTTGTATCCAATCTCCATGCTCGTGTATCCACTCCCCATGTTCCTGTATCCACTCTCCATGTTCGTGTATCCACTCTCCATGTTCCTGTATCCACTCTCCATGTTCGTGTATCCACTCTCCATGCTCTTGTATCCACTCTCCATGTTCTTGTATCCACTCTTCATGTTCTTGTATCCACTCTACATGTTCTTGTATCCACTCTCCATGTTTCTTGTATAACACTCTTCATTTTATTTTTTGAAACAGTGACGGACAGCCCAACAAATTATGAAAGATAATTATCACAATTTAAAACTATTCATTATTGTATTGTTACTTCTCCTGAATTTTAAATTTGTGTAATCCTTGACAGAGCCCCAATTTGACAAGCGAGTGGAGCAGTTCCGTCAGATGTACAGCTTAGACAACTCTATGAGTACCTTAGACACATCCCCTACACCATGTGCATCTGCCTGTGCAACACAGATATTGTTTCTGGTTCTACACGGAGGTAAAAGTCATCTCCATCATCATCAAGTAGCTGACCTTTGCAGAATATCGCTGTCATGATAGCTGATCTGTAAGACACTCTGTCCGTGACCAGCTCTCTCACTTCTGGCACTGTCAACCCCATATCCTCTGTAATGGCCCCTGCCCATCTTTTCCTCGGTCTGCCTCTGTCTTTTTTTGTCAGGTACCATACACTGCAGCATTGTTCTCTCAAGGCCATTTTGATGTCTGATATGTCCTAATTATGTTAATTTCCTAGATGTATAGGGAGCCGCATAGCGCAGTGGTTAGTTAGCTGGTTTCGCATCTGAGTTGTCCTGGGTTCATTCTCCAGTTGAGGCAGAAATGTTTTTTCAGACCGCAATGGCACCTGGGTTGACCCAGCCTTAAATGGGTACAAGTTTAGTTCGGAAAGTTAAATTGGCGAGGGAGAGGAGAAGACTGACCACCCTCATAAAGCCGAGCCTTTGAAATGTGAGATCCTATTAGCAGTTGAACAGAAGAGAGCAGGTCATTGTCTTCAGACTTCGCACTGGCCACAACAGACTGAGGTACCACCTATTCAACAAATTGAAGATAGGTGGTACCGACGAATGCCAGTGCGGTACCGGGAAAATGACCGCTGAACATCTGCTGCAGAACTGCCCGACATACGAGGATCAGAGAGAGCAGATGTGGCCATCACCAGTGGAACTGCAAGACAAGCTCTATGGCAGTGTCGACAGCCTCAGGATGACCGCCGCTTTTTTCGAAAAAATAATGGTCACTATCTGACTGCGTACGAAGAAGGAGAAGAAATGTGAGATCACTGAACACCTCACACCCCTTTAGGGAGTAATGTTATGGGTTACTTTAATTTACTTTTATCTTGAATCCTGGTATTCAATCAGGCATGGTTGCCTGATGCCAGGTAGCCAAAAGCTACTTGAATCTGTACCTGTCCTTCGGCTTGGAGTACTAAGACGGTCCTAAGGCGTGATGCAGATCATCTCTCCATCTTGTCAGCGACGGCTGCATGAGCAGTTGTATTTGTATGGCCAGTAGAAAGACACCATCCTCGTCTATCTAATGCTGGTCATGCAGACCACATGGCCGGCCCATCTTTACTTTTATATTGACGCAGAGTCGATGAGATCCCGAAACTCAGTTTGCTTACAAATGTCGGTATTTCGGATATGATCTCTTAGGGAGATATTTAGGACTCGGACTTACATTGCTATTTCCTAGATGTTAAAGGTTCAAAGGTGAAGGTTCGACTTCATCGCCACGGGTCTCCACATATGGCTTGGTCTCTCTCCGCAGAACGGTATGCCACCTGCCGAAAGCATCGCACAAAGCACAAACTCCGTAGCTCTAGTGATAAACCTAGCGCTCTTATGAAAAAATTGCCACCATGAACCTACCGCTGCAGATTGAATTCGAACCACGACTGTCTCAACGCAAGACAAACTTCTTGACCACTTCACCATGGAGATCCCCTTTCCGCGACGTAATCTTGTTTAATCGATAATAACTGTTTATGTGTTTTAATTTTGTCCATGTGGAGCATCTGAACAACAACACGTGACAGAGCTCTCACTTCTCATAGTACAGGTGCTGGGTTTGATCCATGGTGCCAACATGCTCCTGTTGGCCCAGCTGTAAATGGCTTACTATTTGGGGAAGCAGCTAGGAAAGAAAATGTCACCTCACCTTATAAAACGCTGAGATCTAGTACAATAAGGTCTATAACACTTCATCCCTGCCAGCAGTGTCTGCTGTAGAACTACCTTTACATTGTAAGTGTTGCTGTCATCTGAAAAATGAACACAGAATAGAAACAGTATTGTCAGAGGTTCTAAATCTTATCATCAAGGAGATATAAACATGCAGGACAGATTACAAAGAAGAGCAATACAACTGATAGTGAGATTTCAGAATTATTGTTATGAGGAAAGACACAGAAAAACCATCACACGGTGTCTAGAAAAGATAAGAATTCGAGGTGATTTTAAAACGGGTTTATAAGAAAATCAACGGAAAGGATAAATTAGACTATAACAATAGTTTTTATTCACAATACAGTCGCTTACAAGAACAAGAGGGCACAGTCACAAATTAATTAAAGGAAGGTTCAGATTAGATACCAGGAAATTTGTTTGTAGTCAGAGAGTGGGGAATGCTTTGAATGCATTGTCACAGGAAATAGTGAAGGCTGGGTCAATTAGTGCATTCAAGAATAGATTGGATGCGCATATGTATTTTTGGATCAAGTGAATATAAAACAAACTGACTCTGCAAAGTCTTCTAAACCAGTATAAAGATGTTAAGTTAGGTTATGGTTGGACATAAGACTGACTTCCCAATCCTGTTGTTGTTGTTGTTGCTAAAATCACTGATACTTGAGTTAGGTACTCTTGAAAACTTTCTTTTGTGTTAGGTTACAGGGGTTCTCCTTTCACCCAAGGGCATATTTGAGAAGATGGACCTATGTTCTCCCGGATGTAGTGCAATGCGACGCTTCTCAGTAAACTCACTGCTATGGTGCACAGTGCTGATCCACACCTCGTTAGCCAGACTGCCATGAAACAGCTTGTCTCCAGGGGGAACTGATTAGAAGTTAGGTGTGGTCTTGGTCAATATGTTTTGTTAGGCCCTGACTAACATAGTCTGATCAGTATTTTTTTTCTGACCCTGACTAATGTAATCTTGATCAGTATGTTTTATCTGACCCTGACTAATAAATTCTGATATTTCTGATGTCACTCACTCTGCAGATCTCTTTAGCTCTGCATAAGTTTGCACCCTGATGTTCTTGCACACCATTTTGGTATACTTGGTTCTTCAGCATCATCTTCTTTTCCCATGAATTTTTCCATCCAGTATTTTCAGAAGCAGGTTTTCGTGTCCTTTATTGTGACCAAGTCAGACAATCTACCTTTTTGTATACATTTTTTAATCGTTAAGCACTTGCTCATTTGACTGTTTTTCCAATTCAGCTCACTCTTGGTACTACATTTCAAAAGCTTCCTAGGTGTTTCATTCTTTTTTGTTTAGAGTCCATGTTTCAGAGCTGTACAGTGCTACAATCCAAATATGTGGTGTGATTAGTCTTTTGCACAGCTCAATCTACCAAGTTGTAAGAATTGGTAGGTGAAATTCAGAGTTGGAGGGGAGGACGAAGAGGCAAAGAATTGAACTGGTCACAAGACCAGCTCAAGTTTAGACCTGGTAACAGGAAGTCTCTAATACTCCCTTCCCTGACAGCATTATCGGCCAAGCTTGATCTGAAATGCTGTTGTGTGAGTGTAAAGTGTTCAAGAGATTACAATCATTTACAGCTTAGAAGTACAATTTTCTGATTGATTCTGTCTTTTTTTGATACCTAAAAGCCAGCAGATCGGCTTTGTTTTTATAAATGCTGGATTTATCATATTATATCAAATGTACCCAAACATTATTAGTTAATGTACCTTATCTTTTGATATTTAGTCGCGGTGGTCGAGAAGTAAGGCATTCTCACAGTGATTACAGAAATTGCGTGGGTTCGAGTCCCACGGGTTTAAAGTGACCCCTAGTCTCAAAGGAGATGGGATCAGAGTGCCTGCATCCTGAGTTACCTCCAGTCATCTCAACTTATGTCATGCCACTGATCCAATGTAGCTTGGGATCAGAGAAGAAGGTTGATGACCAGCGCAGCATCTTCCTCTACAGCACTCCACATTGCCAAATCATCAGCGAGTAGGACACTGGATACTTTCTTTAGGAGTTTTCCCGCTAAATCGTTTTTGAACAAGATAAAGAGGGTAGAAGAGTTTACTACTCCCTGGGGTATGCTTGATTGGAGAGTTATTCTATGGCTTAGCGATCCATCTAATTTCACTCTTGCTGTTCTGTATCAGAGGAAGTCTCGTATCCAGCTGAACATTCTCCCTTCTATTTGGTTGTTTAATAGTTTAAGGAGGAGTCCTTCTCTCCATACCTTGTCAAATGCTTTTGCCATATCCACAAAGACTTTTTTCTTACCCTGGAATACATTTTCAATTTCTTGGGTTAGGTACACTAGTTGGTCTTCTGTGCTGCGGTTTTCCCTAAAGGCTGACTGTGAGTTGAGTAGAAGCTGGGTTTTTTTTCCAGATGTTTTATCAGTCTTGCGTTAACATTTTTTCCATGACTTTTCCAACACAGCTAAGCAGACTTATTGGCCTATAGCTTTCCTTTTCCTTGATTGTCTTGTCCTTTTTTGGTTTTCTGATGGGGAAATAACTTCCTGCCAGTGTTCTGGGATCTTACCTGTGCTCCATGATTGGTTAAAGATTTTCAGAAGTTTTCTTCTTGCCCCTTGATCTAGGTTTTTAATCATTTTATTTGTGATGCCATCTTTTCCTGGAGCCTTCTTGTTTTTCAGTATCTGAATATCAGTGTTTAACTTTACCATTTTGAATGATGCTTTCATGCAGTGATCCACATTCTGTGTCTTCAGGTTCTCTTTTATCTCTTTTTTTAATTTTCAGTGTCAATGTTGTAGTACTTTCCTCTCTGACAAATTCAGCCAGGATGTTTGCTGTCATCATTTTTCCTTTATAATGTTTCTCATTTTCCTTAATGACTGTCTTCCCATGGCTCCCTCAGGTTTTTTCATTTAAGGCTCTTGTCAGGTTCCAGAGTTTACTTGTATTCCTGTCCATGTTGAGGCTTTCAGTCTTTTCATGCCAACTTCTTTGGATCTCATCTTTCTTTTACTCTACAAACGTGTGTGTTTTTAATTTTGCTGTGTTTGCCTATGTTTTCTGGTGAAGGATTTTTTTCTATGCTATCTCTTGCCTTGCTTAGTTCTTTGTGGATTTTCCCTGGTCTATTGCTCCAGTAGAGTTCAAAGTTTTTTCGTTTTCCACGTGGGATTGATTTCTTTGCTGTCTGAATGATAGCCTCTATCATGATGGCGACATTATTGTTTAAATTTTGTGCATAGAATATTTTTTGACAGAGTTTATTTACATTTTCTCTAAATCCAGTTTGCTCTTTTGAAATTCCAGCTTGGGTGCATATCTGTTATCTCTGTTTGTCCCATTTTACATATTTCTAAAGTTATTGGGACATGGTCGCTCCCACCCAGTTGGCTTTTGATTGTTCTTGCTATTAGCCGTTAAAAGTTGTCCGTTGCTATTGCAAGGTCTGGAGTATTCATATTCTTCCATATTCTAGAGTAATATGCATGTCTATCGTCTGGCCTATTTATTAGGATGAGTTTAATTTCTATCATCAAACCTACTACTTCCTACCTCTCGGGTCCATTGTTTTATAACCCCCACTATGAGATGTCTCTACTCTTCAATTTTGATTTTTTGTATTACCAGAGCTGTGACTGGTGGACTATAACAGTATGTTATCATTGAGTCTCCACTGGGTAAGATGATCTTAACTGGGATGAACTCGAGTCCATCTGGTCAAGATCTTTTTTTTTTCTACTGCTGGTATAGAGTTTTTGACTAGTATTAGTATTCCCCCTTTGGCTCTTTTTTACCTGTCTTGACGGAAACATTCATATCCTCTGATGGAAAATTTGAGTTCCTGGATGTGTGTTTCCTGGATACAAATGATGTCTATGTCGTTTTCCTTGAGAAAATTCTTGCAGTTTGGGTTTTTTGTTTCTCACTCTCTCTGCATCCTATTTGTACCACTTGTAGGTTTCTTGTTTGTTGATCAGTTGCACTACACTGGTTCCCCCTGACCACTAGGTTAGCAGGGGCATCAGTTGCATGGGTGACCATGGGGAACCAGCACCGCTCCTCCCTTTTTATAACTTATAGGAGCGACACCATGACAATAGGGTAGACTGTCACATGACCATATCATGTTGATTCATGTGTGCGCTGATTTTTCCCAGTTCCTGCGCCATAGCTGACACACTACATCTTCGGCAAGTCGGGTTGTTTTCTGTTCTTAGTTGTCTCACATAGCATTTCAACCTCCCTATGGTACCTGCAAGATAGTAGGTTGGTTTGTCTACCGTGGCTAGAGAATATAGCTGCTCTTACCTGCTTGGTGTACCAGTTGTAAGACACATGGGGTATTTCAGTGGGGAAAGCAGTACCACCTGTTGTACTACCCCATCCTGCTGGAATACACCGCCGTTTGGTCTATGCCTGCTTATTCATCCAGTTATTATACCTGGCTAATATCACAGCTGACGCTCCATATCTGGAGGTGGTTCCACTATCCACCAGCTGTGGACGTTGGGGTCAGTCTCCCCACTATCCGCCACCTGTGGACGGGCCTGGTTGGGGTCGGTCTCCCCACTATCCGCCACCTGTGGATGTGCCTGGTTGGGGTCGGTCTCCCCACTATCCGCCACTTGTGGACGTGCCTGGTTGGGGTCGGTCAGCCCACTATCCGCCACCTGTGGGCGTGCCTGGTTGAGGTCGGTCGCCCCACCATCCGCCACCTGTGGACGTGCCTGGTTGGGGTTGGTCTCCCCACTATCCGCCACCTGTGGACGTGCCTGGTTGGGGTCGGTCGCCCCTGTCCTCCAGGTTGCAACATTTAATATGAGCTCATTATGTTTCTCACACACCAAGATATGTCCATGTCAAAATGTATTGAATTATGCTTATTAGTTTAAAAGTTATAAGGGAAAATCAGGTGCCGGTAACGAGTGGGACACTCTGTATTACTATACCCATAGCTCAATTGAAGCATGTAAAGCTGATTTGAAATAAGTTTTTTATTTTCCTATTGACAAATTGATTAACTAACTGTAGATGCTTGCATCCAAATGAGTTAACAGAGGCTCTGACATTGGTTATATATTGTCAACCAATTCTCTATTTAACATTAACATTCTGTGTAGGCTAACACATTTAGTTTCTCATTTGGCCTTAATCCTCTTATCTGGCCTATTGGTGCGTTTGTCTTTCTCAAACATTCCTGGACAGCCACCTGGTTACTCCAACTTCTGTTCAGTCACAAAATCATATTCTGACACCTCTACTCAGATGAGTACCTACCTATATTCATTATTCAATCAATCAAAGCCCATCAATTCTCTAGCTGTATAGGCCATTGACCACATCTCAACAGCATACATCATCACAGGCTACTGTTACTGCCTCTCTCTATTTGCAACCATTTAATTGTAGTTCTTTCTCGCATTCTCTTCTTCATGTATTTTTAGTTTAGATCTACATCTCTTTCTTTTCCCCTGAGGTTGTGTTCATCGTGACTGTTATGATTTGTAATTTCTTTTCATTTGTGTTGTTCTTAATGCCTGGTGAAGACTTTTTGGTCATACTGTAAGCTTTGTTCATGTTTTTTTTTGACCATATCTGAGCCATCCCATGTGGTCTGCCGGTATCTTTGTGTATAACAAGAGCAAGAATAGCACCACTGCCCCACAGAGAGCATGTTGTAATAAGCGACTAACTGTGTGACATGGCATAACACTGGTCATGGTTAGATTGTTTGTTAAGACCAGCATAGATGGTGCCTAATAGGATGCAGGTCATCTTTGCTCTAGTGTTTGAGTCTATTAAGATGGACTCGCACACCAGTCAACCACCCTCTGTGGCACTTGTCTCAATGCAGCAGAGTAATAAGCTGCTCGACTCTAGCTCGCTAAGCAGGAAATCCTACATCCAGCTCGCACCAGAGCTGTGACCTGCACAGAGGCATCAGCCCCAGTAAAAGAATAGGTTGACTAAGACTAAGAAATATTCAATCTATAGTTGTTCATGTTATTTTATTTTTTACTTCCTGTAGGAAATGTTCTGGACTCCAGCCAGGAAACATTCTCCAAGCGTCGTGACTTGACCAACCTGCGAGCCACATTTGACAGCGTCATCCAGTCCCACTATCAGTCAGCCCAATCTCATGTACAGTTCCGATTGGTTGCCTGTCGTAATCTCTGTAAAGATGCATTGGCAGTCTTGTCAAGGTAGGACCAAATTATCTTAGCTGTTTGGCTCGTCTTCATTAGTTGCACATATTTTTGTGTGGGCCATTTACATTGTTTCCTAAAACAGAGTTCATTATACAAAGCAGTGGTTTTAACATAATGTGGTTGCTAAATCTGCCACTCAGCTACTGAATATTTCACATTACATAACAAAATGTTCAGTATTGAAAATACCTTACAAACATCTGTTATGTCAGGATACAAATAAGCCAAATTGGAATTAGGGTAATAAATTCTTTTTAATAATCAGAAAAAGAGAACATTCCAGAACAAATTTGACTCATAAACATATTTTTTTTAATTAAAAAAAATTATTTTGGTGTGTTTGCCTAATTTCTCAATTCCAAAAGGGGGTACGTGTTACTATGTTTTTATTTTTTGCCCGTCGACCCAGTGCATTCGACTTTGTCATGCATTTTATGTAAGGATCTGCTTTCTTCTGCATTTTCTAAGGGTTTGTGTCCCCGGGGTAATGGCCAGTACTGTGATGGGGATCGAATTAATTTCATATGATGAAAATGAAAGCAATACATTTTAATACATCTGATAGGTGCATCTTTTATAAACTTCTGAAGAACATTTCTAATTTAATAAGAATTGTACGCATTTATTTGCTACCTGTCGCAAGCCGACCAATCAACTCTTTTTAAGAAAGAAAACTAGCCGATGCTCTTTGCAGGGAATCACTTAATGTAAATGGCTTAACTCATTTTATACATTATACATAAATTGACATCACTGCACACATAGATGCCATGAAGTATTTTTTTAGTCAGAGAGCAGTGAGTGCTTTGAATGCTTTGCCCAGAAATAGTGGAGGCAATTCCGCCGAACAACGGATGTGTCGGACCGAAAGGTGCAAATATCGCAGTCAAACTGTAAACTAGCGACACAACGCATACCGTTCTCCGGACTACATCCTGTTACTTGCAAAACTCTGTTCAGGGCTTAGTAGCAGGAGATTGAGAACGAACGCAGAAGAAGAAGAAGAAGTGAAGGCAAGATCCATTAATGCGTTCTAGAATATAATGAATGAGCATAAGTATTTTTAGATCAAGTGAATGTAAAAGAAACTGGTTGAATACAGACTCTGCAGTCTTCTAAACCAGTATAAAGACATTAAGGACTGAGTCTCTTCAAGCAGGTGACAAAAGGATATATGTGTTTACTACTGCAGCTCACTGGTTATAGTAGGCTGTATGCATCCTTTCTCATCCTAAGTGGAGCATGTAGTCTACTCGACAGTGAGCTGGCTTGATAAACTTGGATTACAGCGTTCCGGGGTTCGAATTCACGGACGGACAGAAAAAATCAAAATTGGTTTATGCCTGGTACAACTACTCCTCCGGTCGACCAAGCTGTAAATTGCTACCTGGCGTATGAGTTGAGGAAGGTAAAATCAGCAAGGAAGGGAACTGGTCACCCCCACCTCACATCATAGTTGTCTATCACAAGTGATGAAGACCACTCTCTTTGTTCAGCCGTGTGGACAGTCGTATTTCTTGCTGTGTCCGCTGAAATGGGTGACTTGCGCAGTGATTTGGATTAAAGTGAGGAAGAAACTGCGCCTTTTGTCAACCTCACTCACAGAGCCTAAGCTACCTTTTGCCAGTAGCAAGACATTCATCGAGACGACTGGAGATAGCATAGGATGCAGATTTTGCCTCAGGGTTACCACCAAAGCCTTTCCGTAAACAGGTAACCCGCAGGGCAGAAAAGGTGGGATGGCATCTAACAGTGTCTGTCGTGCCTTTTCAATAACCACAAGAGGTCGTATGGACAACACTCAGCGTTTGAGTGAGTCTGGCATCTCTTCCCAGCTGTATTCAGCTCATCATACTAGCATCTAAAATCCCTACACGCCAAATTCGTGAAGGTGATCCGGCAGAACTAACCCGTGAAATACGACACAGGTATAAGCGTAGTGCCATTCAGCCGGCGTCCAGTCCAGAATAAACGGATGGAATAAATCACAAAGAAAGAACGAAATAACAAGTCCAGATGGAAAACAACACCACGTTTCCGTGAACACAAGTGTAAGTCATCGACTAGTGTGAATTCCAGGCAAATCCGGGGTCTGGCGACATCCATAATGATCCAAAACAGTAGAGAAATGTAGACTCGCAGTCAGTTACGGTGCCATCTTTGCCTCACATAGGCTGCGGCTTAGTACATGAAGGGTTTTCTTCATCCTCTATGGTAATTGTTGTCATGGGAATGACCTTTACCTTTGATGTCATAAGATATGATTAAAGAAGTTTGTGCATGGGGTTGGCAGCATCATCATGTAAATACCATTACTGTAAAACTTTGCAAATGACTGGAATCAGGCTTCATTAAAAGATTGTAAGGGTTTGTCCCACAGTAGTTATACTATTGTGGGAGATTGGAGTTGTTAGAGGCTTCAGTGTACTTAGCCAGAGCTCGTATTAGGTTTGGTGGGCAGTTCCTTTCCTCACTTCCTTAGTCATATGTCAGGTAGCTATTTACATCTGGGTCAACTGGAGTGTAATGCTCATTGGGGTTGAACTCATTGCCATGAAAAGCGAGTGCTCTACTCCTACACCAATCAGACAATTGTGAGGGGAGCCAAATGCAGAGTTCAATCTGTTTTTTAATTCATGGATTGACAGAAAGATGATGATCATACATCTTCTCTGACACCAGATCGTTCTTGTGCTTCATTTTCTGCCAGATTCTTACAATCTCAGAGGGGACGGCGTGGGCTAGTGGTAAAGTGACATGGCTCACAACTTGAAGGTGCTGGGTTCGATCCCCATCACAGCACTGGCCATTATCCCGGGGAAGCAAACCTTTAGAAAATGCAGAAGGAAGAGACCCTTTCATAAAATGCATGCCGAAGTCGGATGCACTGGGCCGACAGGTGCAAAATAAAAACTGCAGTGCAATGCACACCGCCTTGGGGAATAGAGAATTCAGGCGAGCGCCAAAAAAAAAAAATATCAATCTCAGTAATCTTTTGATTTCAGTGGCATTTAACAAAGGTCATTGTTTCTTCATTTTCTGCCAGATTCTTACATTCTCAGGAATCTTTGATTTCAGTGTCATAATTTTTTTCTTCGTTCGTTCTCAATCTCCCACTACCAAACCCTGAAAGGGTAAGTAGCAGAATGTAGTCCAGAGAACAGAATGCGTTGTGTTGTAGTTTACAGCTTGGCTGCGATATTTGCACCTTTCGGTCCAACACATCCGACTTCAGCAAGCATTTTTTGAGTACCGGGTTAGCATTCCCTCTTCGATCCCTTCTCCTTAGCCAGTCTGCCCTGCTGCAGCCTGTTATCCAGGATCACCACGTGGAGGTGTAGAAGGGTCTTGGCAGCTCTGGTTCGCTAGCCTTGATGTTAGCAGTCAGCTATGGGTCGCTGACCACTGCAGCTCATGCGCTGCTCAGCATCTTGATCCCAGTGTCATAATTTAACAAAGGTCATTGATTCTTCATTTTCTGCCAGATCCTTACAATCTCAGGAATCGTTGATTTCAGTGGCATAATTTAACAAATGGCATTGCTTCTTCATTTTCTTCTTCTTTCTCATTCGCCGTCAGAAATCTGCATCAGCGACTCTAACAAAAGCATCATCCAGCTTAAGGCGCTTCATACTGCTACACAGTGATATCATGCAGTGATACATGTATCCCTCCTTTTACCATGGAATATTTGACAGGTCTACAACAAGTGTTTAACTCTCATGGGGGCTTGGAATCGTAGTATTCAAACAGGCTTGTTAATGTCTATTACCAGGTAGCCGAAGGCTATCGGCTATCCGAAGTAGATATTTTGTGAAAACTTCCTACAGCTTACTAGGCCTTGGAGTAGGTATAAATAATTTTTGATAGATTTGTAACTAGAATGTTTGTCTGGGAAGCGGTCATTAGGATTACTCTTTTCGATGTCTAACTGCCAAGGGATTTTTAACATGCTCGACATATAGACAGTCATACTTATATAATATTTGGAATCCTGTTATTCAAACAGGCATGTTATGCCTGCTGCCAGGTAACTAAAGGATATCCGCCATATGTTCTTCATTTTTAGATTTACTTTCTTTCACTTACCAGGCCTGGGAGAAAGGCTGCATTTTGTGTAGGAATTTCATTACTTTCAGAATTTTGCCCATACAGTGGCTAACAGCCTACATTTATTGATTTTTAACTGACTAGAGTTTATTTACATGCAGTGTGAACACATGATCTCCAAGTTTTTTGGCAAAATCTCCAATATGACTAGATGTTGGTCTCAACTCCTTTGAGACCAAGTGACGCTTGATACATATGAGATTCTAAACCCCTTGATTTTGGGCTTTCATTTTTTGAGAGGCAAGCCCCTTTACCTCTCAGCTAAAGCGATCCACTCTCATATTTTATCATACTATTAATCATCATTATCATTTATCTGTTGCTCAAGATATCAGAGTTTTTGTCTAACACTGTATTTAATAATAATGTTCGCTTAGGCGTTAGTGGCCCGTTGCGTCGATTGACTTCTACCATGGCCACGTGCTGCATCTTGAATGATATCATCAGCATAGGTGAGGTCAGTGATGTGTGATTGGTCAATGGCAATACCCTGATGATGAGAGCTGAGGCGAAAAATAATCCAGTCGATAGACCAGCAGAAAAGGTCGTTAGCAAGGACGTAGCTCTGTTTGACTACTGAAGATATAGAAAACCTATAACATGTACCAGCTTATTCATTTCTCAGTGAATCCAGTAGGAAATCTTTAATATGTACCAGCTCGGGATGGCGCCTGACAGGCTACGTGTCTACCTTGCTCTAATTTATGCTTCCACCACCACCAGTCCCAAAAATCGTATATTCCAGGGACTAACAGATTGCCCTGGCAAGTCATTCACCTGCCAAAAAATATGAAACAAAGGAGATCAAACCTCCCCACAACCTCTAATAACATAAGTGGACTGAAGATATATAGATAAAACATGTGGCACTTCGTTCATTTCTCAGTGATGTTCATGCTCCTCTACAGCTTGTCTCTGTACAACAGCCAGAGTGGCAGTAACAGCACAGACAGCAGTCTCATGAGGAATCAGAACTTCATACCTTTAGGGGCCATTGCCCTGTTTGCTACTGGCAGTGCCGAGTATCAGGACCATGTTAACTCTATGGTAGTATCAGCCAACCAGGTGTACCACGACTTTCTTAAGTCAGATACTGGCGTGGGGTTTGCTGGGCAGGTAAATATTCTTATATGTTGTATAAGCTGTTTTCTTCTCTGCTTGGTGCAAGAAAAGTTGGACTTGACGTGAGAAATTAGCTTATTACTTGATCAGACTAATGATCATTAAACCCATACCTATATATTTCTCATTTAAATCTAATTAAAGCACATCAGCTTCAGACCTTAGGCAATTTGGACAAATCTATCCTGATGCTGTTGTCATCATCGCTTTCGATGGGAAACTGATTTTTAAATATTTTTAAATAATGCAACATAACCCACCTGATGAAGATAGTCACAGACATGACTTTGTTGGAGTCATTCTCCTTCATCTTATTCACCATTTTGTAGTCAGATGAAGACCAGAAGTAGCTTACACATGCCAGCACAGTGGTTCTCATGATTAGAAATAATTATCAGATGTTTGAAGAGTCTATAACAAGTGTTTCACAGATATTGCCTCTTTGCTTCAGGTATGCTTGCTGTCTGATGCTGTGGGCTCCCTTCTTGCATATGATGCTCTGACATCATCTGGTTCCTCTTTCACACGAGGTGGATCTCGTTATGGAAGCCATGAAAGTGTTGAGAGCAGCGCTATTGGTGCAGAACCAGCTGCATGCTCATCTCTTCTGAACAGCCATGCCCGGGAAATCAGTCTCAGTGACCCTAGTCTAGTTCCCATGACATCGTCATGTTCCTTGAATGCACCAAAACGTCCCGAACGCAGCAAGAGTGAGATCGTCCCGCCGGACACTTCAGAGATTTACCAACCTGGTAGGGAGGAACTGACAGCCATGGTCTCTGCAACGCTTTCGTCGAGGCAGTCATCGAGACACAACTCCGGCCATCTTAGCGCTTCTGGGGAAAACAAGGAGAAGGATGTGTCAAGACGGACAAGCAGTGGAAGTCATTACGAAAGTGGCATAGCCAAGTTTGACTTTGACGTCTCCGACTTCTTCATGTGTGGGGCTCCACTAGGCATGGTCTTAGCCTACCGGAAGATTCACAGAGGAGATGATGCTGTTTGTGAGTATAATACTGAAAAACGCTTGACTTCCCATATGTTTGTCGTAGCTGGGTTCGATACCTTGTCAATACACTAGAGACTTAATTGTACTAGGTATCAGGGTGTTCAGAGATTATGTAACCAGTTCCCTTCCCAGTCATCTAGCATTTCTTAAATGTAAGTTGGGTACCCATTTACAGCTTGGTATCCTGGAGCATATCAAGACTAGGGATTGAACCCTGTCTGTTGGTCATGGTGAGCAAGGGACTAATCAACCTCCACTTTAGACAAAAACCTAATACGAGCAAGCCACTAACACGTTATCCCCGATGGCAATGTCTGCTATGGAACTACCCTATATATTCAGCATCGTCGGGCTGTTGAGTCTTCCTACCCCAGACATTAACTGTTTGAGAGGTGCATTAGCAACATTCCAAGATACCAAAGTCACAGTAGAGTTCACTGTGCTCGAGGTTTGCTTCTCTAGAGTCATTGAGTTAAGCTGGAGAGTTTAGACTCCTAGTTATCAGGACTACCTCAAGGAGGATATGGAACTTTACCACGCACAACAGTCTTTGGGTTTGAGAGTTTATCTAGACCAATGATTCCCAACCGATAATGGTCTGCAAAATGTCCTGCCGGTCTGTGAATAAGAAAATTTATGCTGAATCACTTATCTATTGGAATCTATATTACCTATCGAATTCTGCTTTTTTAAATGGCTATAGAATTTTTATTTGTCAATATTAGCTTTAACAACTTAACTTAACATTTTTATACTTATTTAGAAGACTGCAAAGTCTGTAAACAACCAGTTTATTTTACACATTGTTTCTCTAAAAGCTATGTGCATCCAATCTATTTTTAAATGCATTCATTGTCCCTGCCTCCACTACTTCCTGTGGCAATGCGTTCCAAGCATTCACCACTCTCTGACTAAAAAAAATATTTCCTAGTATCTAATCTGGACCTTTCATAAGTTAATTTGTAGCTATGCCCTCTTGTTCTTGTAGGTGGTTGTATTTTGCAAACTTGTTACAGTCTAATTTATCCATTCCTCTGATCATCTTATAAACATGTATTAAGTCACCTTGAATTCATCTCTTTTCTAGGCACTTTTAGTGTTTCCTCATAACTGTAATTCTGAAATCCCACTATTAGCTTTGTTGCCCTTTTTGTATCCTTTCCAGCATGTTTATATCTCCTCTACGACAAGGACTCCACACCTGTACACAGTACTCCAATCTAGGTCTAACTAATGCTTTATACAGTTTGACTATCACGCAAATATAGACACAATACTATATAAATATTTTCACTGGTCTGTGAACAATTTTTCCTATTTTCACCAGTCCACTAACAATTTTTCCTGTTTACACCGGTCCACGAACAATTTTTCCTGTTTACACCGGTCCACGAACAATGTTACCTGTTTTCACCATTCCACAAGTGTAAAAACGTTGGGAACAGTGACATTGACCAAAAGGTTAACACTGCAATGGTTGCTCCTTTCATGAAGACTAAATATCCCAAGTCCAATGGTGAGGCAGGGCTGCTGCAACCTACGCATCATGTCCACTGTCTGACTCACAGGCTTGGTGCCCATGGGAAAACCAAATGTGTGTACTCCTCACACTTTCAGTCTGTTTATATCTCCGTTGTTGTTGTCGTTTAAAGCTACTCATGCTTGGGAAATGGCAAGCTCTTCACTTGTTCCAGTTTTGAGAACAACCCACCCGTGCAACTTCAGCTGCCCTGGTTTTTGTCTTCCATCATTCTTCTTCACTTGTTATTTGACCTCTCCATTGCTCTCCTCTCCTGTGGGTTCCATGCACATGTCTAACTATATTGTTAGGTATTTTTCTGAGTGTGTGCTATCTTTTCCACTTTTGCTCACAAATGTTCAGATGTATATTTTGTTTTCATGTTCTTTACTACAGCTTTGAGTATGGGGTGGAGACATCTGTTGGTGGAAGTCTGTATGTAGTCTGGATATAATTCTCTTAGTTCCATGCCATGTTGATGAGCCATATAGTATAATTGTCATATAATCCCCTGCATCAATCCAACATTATCTGATTATCATTAGTTTTGTATTTATTCTTATAATGTTTGCTTTTAATCTCTGTGAAGGAAACTTGTTACCCCACCTCCTAAGGCTGATGACCTAGTTTGTTGAAGTATCTAGCACTTTATTCCCTACTGCAGTATCTTACTATCAGACCTCCCTTGACTGTGTATAGTCTTCCTTTGTTATAAAGGGTCATAGGCAGATAAAACAGGTTTGATAGGCCAGGGTGACAGCTTTCATAGGAGACATAAATCTGACAAGCAAAAATACAGCCCTACAGGTAGGTTGGGAACAGCTGAAACATGAGAAGTAGACTACTGCCATGCAATCCATCTCAAAAAGTCATCCACAAATATGACTGTTGGATCCATTGATGTGTATGTCTGATTGTGAACAAAGAAAAAGTAGTAATGGATTGAATTTTTGTTTATAATGTCTTAAATACTACTTGCTGTAGAATCCGGTGTAACCCAGGATAGTTATGTGAGTATTGACCTTTTAGGGCCCCTTTCCCTGCACCCCTCCTCCCTCACTACAATCCCTCGCAGTCCCCCTAAGGTATCACATTTTACACAAAACTTTAAGTCATGCTCATCTGCTCCTTACATCAATCAACCAATTCTCCTGCTATCTTTTCTCACCCTCAAACTTCCTCCCTGGTGTAGCTAAGTCAAACACACAATTCAGCAGTGAATTAGAAAGGTGTTTACACATGCACATTTGACATCTAACCAAGCAAATTGGGTCATGATGTTACCATCCATGTATCTCTTTACTACCTTTGTAAATATTTAAAAACAATTGTATAAAATATTATACTCTATCTTTGTAAAACCTAAATAACCAGTAATATCTTAAACATACTGACAAGTAACTAAGCAACCTTTTTTTTTTTCACATCCGTTTAGAATTGTTTAAGAAATTAACGACATATCAAGCAATAAAAATACAGACTATCAGTTTTATGATATTCGCCCTAGTGTTGACTTTGCCCATAAGGGGAGCAAAGAATAATAACTCTGTACCCTGCCAAGTATTTCTGAAGAGACAACTGAAGAGTGCTGGGCATGGGCTGACTGCCTCATCCTGTTGAAACTTTAACCCACAAAAACTGATTATAAAGGGACAAGTCAACTAACAATAAAAATACAACTCACCCATCCAAGACATGAGAACATCCACTGCTGAGAGGACTAATGACGTGATGCAGAGAAGGCCACAACGAATCTGCACTAAAGACTTCCATGTTTTCTTTTAAAGAAAGCTTGAGACAAACAGAAATAAAACAGGAAAGACTTGGACAGTGCTGGAATGAATGGCACGGGGTAGAAGCACTTGGCTTCTATTTGCTGAAGAGATGTGCTCGATAGGGAAAGGTTGTGGTATATTCTAGAAGTTTCCAGAATGATTCTGTGTGTGTGTGGTGGGGTGGGGGCAGATGCGAGAGCATATAATAATGGGCGGCTAACAGTGCAGTCAAACTCCTCTAATATAGAAGACTTTACAACTCATGACAGTTGCCCACTGCATTATTCATTCGAGCCAACAGCATGCTGAGTTTGGAGCTACCATCTTCGTATGAAAGAAAGCTCTGGAAACAATACCCGATATAAGTCTCAGGAATAAATTAATGAATAACTTGTTTCCCTCGTGAATCTGATGAAGAAATAAATATCATAACTTATGGTGGGCCGAAGATACAGTGAGCAAGATGACAGCTGCCAGCAACTCATAGCTGTCTGCTTGTGTCAGCATCAGCGAATCAGAGCTGACAAAGACCCTATTCTGTCGCTAAGTGACGGCTCTGGAAACAGACTGCACCCATGCAGCCTGGCTGAAAGAATAGGGAAGAGAGGGATAGCAAATCTGATGTATCTAGGTCAAAAAGTGTGGATATCGCACAACGTTCTGTTCAAAACTAATGCCGAAGATGAAGATATCTTATTGTTCGTAGAAGTTATTCCTTCATTATCTATCTGTGCTTATTGATTAATTTGTTATATTAGTTTATCATGCTGAAGTTGGACCAAAAGGTGCAAAAATTACATTGAAGCTGTAAACTACGACACAAAATATTCCGTTCTCCGGACTACATCTTGTTACTTGAGAACGAATGAAGAAGAAGAAGATATTAGTTTATAAATGTTGGAAACAGCCCTAAATCATGTCTCACATTCTCCAGTGTTGAGGCCAGCTTGTCATCAGGTCTATAACTTGTTTCACTCTAACGACCCAACGGCTGTACGCCTGGAGCCACTACTGCATGAGGGTTTTTCCTATGTTGCCCCTGTCAATGTCTGCAGGTATTCTAAATTTCCTCTGGGGGATGGAGAGCCAGTACATGTTGGTAAGTAATGGATGTGTGAATTTTCTGATCTTACTCATTGGTTGGTGAAATAATGTGGTTAAGACTGTGCTTAAATAAACGTTAAAAAAACATTAAAATTATCGTTCTTAGTTCTTAGTCGACCTGTATAAAGCTGTATGAAGCTTTAGTTAGACCTAGATTGGAGTACTGTGTACAGGTGTGGAGTCCTTATCATAGAGGGGACATAAACATGCTAGAAAGAATACAAAAAAGAGCGACAAAGATGATAGTGGGATTCCAGAATTACAGTTATGAGGAACGACTCAGAAAAACCGGCCTACAATGTCTCGAAGAGAGAAGAATTCGTGGTGACTTAATACAGGTTTATAAGATGATCAGAGGAATCGATAAATTAGACTATAACAAGTTTTTTTTTAAATACAGCCACCTACGATAACACGAGGGCATAGCTACAAGCTGACTAAAGAGAGGTCCAGGTTAGATATTAGGAAATATTTTTTTAGTCAGAGAGTGGTGTCTGCTTGGAATGCATTGCCAGGGGAGGTAGTGGAGGCAGGGACAGTTAATGCATTTAAGAATAAACTGGATGCGCATAGCTTTTAGAGCAAGGTGATGTAAATGTAACTGGTTGTATACAGACTCTGCAGGGTCTTCTAAACCAGTATAAAGACGTTAAGTTAAGTTAAGTTACACGGGCAGATGCCCCTGTGCAGGTCCCAGCTCTGGTATGATCTGGATATAGCTGGAAGGAGGATTTCCTGCTTAGTGGGCTGGGCTCAAGCAGCTTATTACTCCGCTGCGCTGGGACAAGTGCCGCAGAGGGAGGTTAATTAATGTGCGAATCCATCTTAATAGACTCAACCACTAGAGCAAAGTAGACCCACAGCGTATTAGGAACCATCTATGCTGCTCTAAACAAACCACCTAACCATGGCCGATGTTATGCCATGTGACACAGTTAGTCACTTTTTGCGACATGCTCTCTGTTGGACAGTGGTGCTATTCTTGTCCTTGTCATACACAAAGACCCCAGTGTTATATTGTTTAATCCCATTGCTGAGTTTGCTGGGAGAATTTATAGAGCTGAGAAAAAAAAGGTTGCTAACACCATAGCAGTAATCATGTAGTGTGCAGGCAAAGTTTTTATTTTACCTCTAATGCTGTTCATTGGAGCTGCCCGTGCTGGATTGAGTTAGCTCTTGACAACGTTTCTTTTATAGCGAGTCACAGTGGTTCTTCTTATATCCTGAGATGTATTTGAGAAAGGACTCTAGTCCTCCTGGCTGTAGTGCCATGTGAGGCTCCTCAGTAAGCTCACCTATATAGGGATTACAGTGTTGATCATCTTTGACCATACTACTGTAACACAGCCTATTTCAAAGAGCTGGAATAAAACATGAGGTGGTATCGTGATCAGTGTGTTTCATCTGACCCTGATTACGCTTTGCTCCCTTTACCTCCTATATACCCAGTGGTCTCGAGCTAAGGTGTTCGCCTTGGGTGCTGGAGGGGTTAAAATCACGGTGGAGATCAGATTTTTTCACGTGTATCATCCGGTAAATATTTTCCCTGATCTCTGAGTAGTGAGATCAGACACCTGTGTGCAGTGGTGGGCACATTAAAAATGTCTTAGCAGTTGGAAATCGAAAAGAGTAGGCCTAACGGCCGCTGCTCGGGCAAAATTCAAGTTAAAAATCTGCTCAAATTGTTCTTAGGATATTCGCCTCACAGAGAGTGTCTCAAAAAGGGGACTGTGTGGCTATAATATCAGGACTTGGTTATGTGGTTAGTGAAGCGGAATAGATGACGCCTGACAGGATGCGGGTCTACCTTGCTCTAATTTACACTTCCACCTCCACGAGTCCCAAAAAATATGAAATAAAGGAGGTGATACCTCCCCACGATGTCTAACGACATAAGTGGACTAAAGATAGATAGATAGATAGATAGAACTTCTATAGAAAAACGACCAGTGCATTAATGAGGTTTTGAAATTGTGCCCCCGTGATCAGGAGATAGTAGTAATAATCCGCCTAGGCAGCGAGGGCTCGTCGCGCCAATCGACTGTGTCCACTGTGAGGATAAAGTCATTCCTGTTTGGCTTACCCAGGAGGTGTGAGGGTGGCCGTGGGGGCGGAACCAAGTAGGTGCGGGCCACTTGCCACTCCTTATATCCATATCCTATTAGCAACAACACAATGTAAAAACTAATGCTATAAAACTGCACTGCAAATTACTGAAGTCTGGCTTTTTTACAAACTGATTAGGGAGGCTGAATGCAATCTTGGACCTACACATTAACAAAAAACGGAGTCTGGCTTTCCTACAAACTGATTAGAGGATGGCTGAATGCAATCTTGGACCTACTCTTCAGCAAATGACGGAGTCTGGCTTTCCTACAAACTGATTAGGGAGGCTGAATGCAGTGTTGGACCTACGCTTGATCAATTTAGCGATGAGGGAAGTTAAAGTTAATTGTCATTGCTTACTTGCTGACTTATTTGATGATCCATTTGATTACAGTTGAAACAATTCAGAAGCACTTGAAGCTCTTCACCTCAGAAACAAGGGAACATAAAAGCTCATTGTCGGAGAATCCTCGTCTACTACAGAGACAGAACAGCCTGTCCAGTATGACCAGTACTTCCAGTGGCCTAGGAGAAAACACTGTGTCTAGTATTACCAGTGGTAAGTCAGGTTTGAACATATGTACTTAATCACATTCTTGAATCAAGGAGGGGTTACGTAATAATATTCAGAATATGGACAGGCCACTGCAGACAGAAAAATCATCTGTTCAACCAATTACAAGTCAATCACACAGACAGGTAGACAATAGAACATATTCTCAGGTCTGGCAGATCCATGAAAGGAGCAGGGTGACAACATTGACTCCCCAACCCAATTAAGGGTTAACTGAATGTGTGCAAGAGAAGCCCAAGAGAGACTGCCAGGTTTTAGTTCAGTTCATTCCGTGACCTCTTGACACCTCCACAACCCTATGCCACCCCTCTATGTATGCGGTTGCGTTTTGTGCCTCCTCGGGTCGTAGGTTAGTCTATTTCTAAATGTTGTCTTCCCAATGTATTTGCGGACGTCCCCGTCTTTGTGTGCCTTGTACTGGATATGGCAGAAGCACTTGTAGAGTCAAAACCTTTTGTTAAGTGCATAACTGACAATTTTTTAATTCAACATGTAGAAGCAGCCACCAGAGGCAAAAACATACTCGACCTAGTTTTTACTACAGAGGAAAATATGATTGAAAACGTTACCGTTGGGGAACCGTTTGGCTCAAGTGACCATCAAATCATCCGTTGGGATCTTATAAACACGCGAACATACGACTACTCTAAGGCAGATGTTAAGAGGATGAAAGAGGCAGCGAACCACATAATCTGGAAAGACATTGTCGTAGGAACAGATGTTGAACAGGAGTGGGAAAGTATTAAAACAGATCTAGAAACGCTAAAAGAGGAATGTGTTCCATATAGGGAGGTAAACCCCAAGCGTAAAAAGTGGATAACTAGATTTGTAGTGAAATGTAGAAGAGCAAAAAATAAAGCATGGAAAAAATATATAGAGGCAGGTAAATCAAAAGAAACATATGTAAAATATTTGGACAAGCAGAACATATCTCAGAAAGCGAATAAAACAGCAAAAATAGACTTCGAAAAAAAACTTGCTCAGAGGATCAAGACTAACAGTAAAAGCTTCTTCTCTTATGTTAGGAATAAACAAAGAACGAAAGACAAAGTAGGCCCTCTCATAGACAGTACAGGGAAAATAATAAGTGAGAACAGGGAGGCAGCTAATCTGCTCAATCAGTACTTTGGCACAGTCTACACAAAAGAGGACTGCTCCAAGATCCCAGAGCCTATAGATATTTTTCAAAGAGACATGGATACAGCGGGATTAAGATCAATCTGTATTACAGAGGAAATGGTTTTTAAAAAATTGGAGGGGTTGAAAGTGAATAAATGTCCAGGTCAAGATGGTATTCATCCACAATTGCTGTATGAAATTAGAGACCAACTAGCAAAACTATTGGCTATATTATGTTCTCAATCACTTACAAAAGGGATTGTTCCACGGGATTGGAAAGATGCAGGAGTGATCCCCTTATTCAAAAAAGGCAAAAAATCAGATCCAGCAAATTATAGACCGGTGAGTTTAACGAGCATAGTCTGTAAATTGTTAGAGTCAATAATCAAAGAAAACATTGTAATGCATTTAGACAAATTTAATCTATCTAGAAATAGTCAGCATGGGTTTACTAGAGGGAGATCATGCTTAACAAATCTATTAGAATTCATGGAGGAGGTTACTAAAATCATAGATAAAGGGGAGCCAGTGGACGTTATTTATCTAGACTTTGCAAAGGCCTTTGATAGAGTACCTCATCAAAGATTATTTTGAAAGTTAAAATCACATGGAATAGGTGGGGAAGTTGCCAAATGGATTGAAAATTGGTTAACGGAAAGAAGGCAGAGAGTGGGCAGAAATAAGGAGTACTCTGAGTGGTGTGAAGTGAAAAGTGGTGTGCCACAGGGCTCGGTTTTGGGACCAATTTTGTTCTTGATATGTATAAATGATTTTGACATTGATATGGGATCCATGATTGCAAAATTTTCTGATGACACAAAACTATGCAGTAGTGTCTCATCTAAAGCGGAAGTGGATATATTGATGTCGGATTTAGAAAAAATTCGAGAATGGTCTGTAAGCTGGCAAATGGAGTTTAATGTAGATAAATGTACAGTCATCCACATGGGTAGATCCAATATGGAACATAATTACAGAATGGGAGAAAACAATATTAGAAAGATAGATAAGGAAAGGGACCTAGGGGTTATAATAGATCATACAGGAAAGGTGAGTGAGCAAGTTAAGGTAGCAGTAAAAAAGGCAAATGCAATGTTAGGTATGATAAAAAGAAATATTAAACATAGAAGCAAGGAAGTGATTTTCAAACTGTATAAAGCTTTAGTTAGACCTAGATTGGAGTTCTGTGTACAGGTGTGGAGTCCTTATCATAGAGGGGATATAAACATGCTTGAAAGAATACAAAAAAGAGCGACAAAGCTGATTGTGGGATTCCAGAATTACAGATATGAGGAACGACTCAGAAAAACTGGCCTACAGTGTCTCGAAGAGAGAAGAATTCGTGGTGACTTAATACAGGTTTATAAGATGATCAGAGGAATGGATAAATTAGACTATAACAAGTTTGTTAAAATACAGCCACCTACAATAACACGAGGGCATAGCTACAAGCTGACTAAAGAGAGGTCCAGATTAGATATTAGGAAATATTTTTTTAGTCAGAGAGTGGTGTCTGCTTGGAATGCATTGCCAGGGGAGGTAGTGGTGGCAGGGACAGTTAATGCATTTAAGAATAAATTGGATGCGCATAGCTTTTAGAGCAAGGTGATGTAAATGTAACTGGCTGTATACAGACTCTGCAGGGTCTTTTAAACCAGTATAAAGACGTTAAGTTAAGTATCCTCTAGTATCATATATGCAAGGTCTTTGGACCTTGAGATATAGCAATACCAAGTCAGCTTTTGCCTTTTGATTGCTGTGACAAGGTTGTCCGACAGTCCACTTGCATTCTTGATTCTTTGTCATACTTCATCATTTGTAATAAAGTCTTTGTAGGTGACATTTAGGAGTCTTCCAAAACATCTCATCTCTATGGCCTGGATTATTCTTCTCTTAGGTCTACTGAAATAGTCCATGTTTCACAGTCGTAAAGAAATTTCGAAATAACCAGTGAGGACATTAGTCTGACCTTTACGGCAAGCGAGAGTCGTTAATCCTCCCATATATGTTTCAATTGAATTGTGCCAATTTTATGAGGGAAATAAATACAATTATCTGAGAGCGAACAACAAGATGGATGAGATACACAAGTATGTTGTGTGCAGTGGGGGACATGGAGCTGAAGATAAGGTGCTATCCCCATCAGGAAACAAATCTAGGTACCATCTGAACTCTTTATTTTCACCAATAATCTGTAACTTTTATCATTTGATAATTATTTATGGTTGTGTGGAAATTTGCCCTGGGTATTATGTATACAAATGTCCTTGTACATGTACATGTCTGTTTTACATGATACAAATATAATAACAATAAATTACATTATGACCAAATGTGAGTTACAAAGAACAGCTTCTTTCTTCATCTGTCTACTGCTCTTGCCTTTGTGGTGTTGCAGAAAGGAGATAGACATAGACGTCTGGTTTGTGTTAGTTGGGAGATATGGGCTGCCGACATGTTGACATTTTAGAGTTTTTCTTTGGTCCCTTCAATTCATCGTCAGTGGGGTCGACCTCTTGCTCATGGTTCTGAAATCTCCAAATGTGAGGGGGCTTCAAATGAAAACCTTACAAGTGAGATAGAAATGAGAAAAACCATGCCTTTGTACTGTAACTTGTTAAAATGGTAGCTAAGGACGTCAAGAGTGTCCTGTATGTGTCATCTCCATTATTGACAGGCACCAAAGCGGAGCAGCATTCTGTTATCCATTTCATGAGCAGCAAAGGGGTGAAACATATAGTAGTTCATATAAGAATGAAGATCTAGTACAGTGATGCATACCTTGCACTCCAGTAAGTGTATGAGTAGAGTAGGAAGTTAAAAAAACGGCTTGAGTTCTATGATAAGACTATTCACGACCAGGTCAGGCACACCGAGGAGTGACTCTAGAGTTGAATGCACCCATTGACCACCTCATAAAGGAAAATCGCCGATTAACTGTGGCATGCATCACTGCAGGTTGATCATAATGCATCCTTTTGAAATGTCCAAACCACTTTTTATTCTGTGCATCAATATAATAGTTAACCGATGTAATTCCCACCATATTCCTCAGCGTGCTGTTTCAAGTTTTATCGCGAATTAGCTTTCCTGCCACACTTCGTACACAGCTCATCTCACAGGTCTCCATCTTACATTTGTGCCTATCTAATGGAATCAAAGTTTAACACTGATAACATAATATAGGATAGGTATGATCAACATGTTTATCAGCGTCTGTTTAGGGGACTTGGGAACACTTGGATGTTTCAGTATCGGTACTAGCTGTTAGTGGTACCTTGTTTGTCTTTTGAATGCTATTCTCTATCTCTCTGTCCAGTCTGGCGTGTTGTCAGTGAAGTCACTTCCCAGGTACGAAAAAGAACAGTTAACTAACCTCAGGGATGAAGATGGTAATGGATAGGAAAATGCACTTATCTGAACACAGGGATCCTGTGTCAGTGCAACAAGCAAGGAGATAGATCCTATGTCAGTGCCATTAGCAGAGAGATGGATTCTATGTCAGTGCCACTAGCAGGGAAATGGATTCTATGTCAGTGCCACTAGCAGGGAGATGATTATGTGTAAGTGCCACAAACAGGGCGATCAGAACGTCAGCTGGGAATAGAGGAACTTGCTATTCTTCATCTTAGATGGTAGCTAAGATGTGATGGAGGGGTGTGGGGTCTGACTTCGTGGGGGTGTTGGGTCTGACTTGTGGGGTCAGACGTCTGGGGGTGTGGGGTCTGACTTCTTGGGGTGTGGGGTCTGACTTCGTGGGGGTGTGGGGTCTGACTTCTGGAGGTGTGGGGTCTGACGTCTGGGGGTGTGGGGTCTGACATCTGGGGGTGTGGGGTCTGACTTTGTGGGGGTGTGGGGTCTGACTTCTGGGGGTGTGGGGGTATGACGTATGGGGGTGTGGGGTCTGACTTCTTGGGGTGTGGGGTCTGACATCTGGGGGTGTGGGGTCTGACTTCTTGGGGTGTGAGGTCTGACTTATGGGGGTGTGGACTCTGGGGGTGTGGGGTCCGACTTCTTGGGGTGTGGGGTCTGACGTGTGGGGGTCTGACTTTTGGGGGTGTGGGGACTGACGTCTGGGGGTGTGGTGTCTGACTTCTGGGGGTGTGGGGTCTGACGTCTGGGGGTGTCGGGTCTGACTTCTGGGGGTGTGGGGTCTGACTTCTTGGGGTGTGGGTCTGACTTCTTGGGGTGTTGTGTCTGACGTCTGGGGGTGTGGGGGTCTGACTTTTGGGGGTGTGGGGTCTGACGTCTGGGGGTGTGGGGGTCTGACTTCTGGGGGTGTGGGGTCTGACTTCTGGGGGTGTGGTGTCTGACTTCTGGGGGTGTCAGGTCTGACTTCTGGGGGTGTGGGGTCTGACTTCTTGGGGTGTGGGGTCTGACGTCTGGGGGTGTCGGGTCTGACTTCTGGGGGTGTGGGGTCTGACTTCTGGGGTTGAGACCAAACTTCTGGGGAGGGGAGATCCAACTTTTGGGTTGTAATACCTGGCTTCTTGGGTGTGAGACCTGACTTCTAGGATGTGGTATTTAACTTCTCGGGTGTGGGATCCAACGTGTTGGGTATGAGTTCTGGCTTCTAGTTTGTGAGACTTGACTTCTGGGGTGTGGACTCTGACATCTTGATATTGTCTCTGTTATCACCTATAACTTGATATGATCTCTATTATCAGCCATAACTTGTAATACTCTCTGTTATCAGCCATAACAATATGATCTCTGTTATCGCCTATAACTTGATATGATCTCTGTTATCACATATAACTTGATATGATCCTTATTATCATCTATAACTTGATATACTCTCTGTTATCAGCCATAACTTTATATGCTCTCTGTTATCACCTGTACTGTGATATGATCTCTGTTATCGCCTATAACTTGATATGATCTCTGTTATCACATATAACTTGATATGATCCTTATTATCATCTATAACTTGATATACTCTCTGTTATCAGCCATAACTTTATATGCTCTCTGTTATCACCTGTACTGTGATATGATCTCTGTTATCGCCTATAACTTGATATGATCTCTGTTATCAACCTATAAGTCATAACTTGATGTGCTCTCTGTTTTCAGTGACCAGAAACTGGTGGGGTGTAAAGCGAGTAGATTATGTCCTGTACTGTCCGGAGGCGCTACATTCCTTCCCTACAAATGCCCTTCCGCACTTGTTTCACTCCAGCTTCTGGGAGTCTACAGATGTGGGGGCTTTTATTCTCAGGCAGGTTAGTGGTTATCTTCCATGGCTTTTGTGTGCTTGTAAGCAGTGAATAAGACAGAAGGCTCTCAAACTCACGGAAGGGTACATCTGTCAGAGTATGGAGAAACCAACAGGTTGGAAGTTACATGCCAGCACTCTAAACAGTGCCTGCTAAGACATAAGAATGGAATATCACAACATGTGATGAGAGAGTTGTCAGGATCACTAGAATAGACAGATTGAGAAACAAAGAAATCTTATAGAAAGGGGGAATAATGCCATATTTAGCACATATAAACTTATAGAGGGGATATAAGCACTGGAAAGGATACAAAGAAGAACAACAAAGCTGAATTCAAGAATTATAGTTAAGAGGAAAGATTCATAAAAACCGGTCTACAGTGTCTAGAAAAGAGAAGAATTTGAGGTGACTTAATACAGGTTTATAAGATAATCAACAAAAAGGATAAATTAGACTATAACAATTTTTTTTCAAAATATAGCCACCTACAAAAACAAGAGGGCATAGCTACAAAATAATTAAAGAAAGGTCCAGATTGGAGATTAGAAAATATTTTTTTAGTCAGAGAGTGGTGAATGGTTGGAATGCATTGCTACAGGAAGTAGTGGAGGCAGAGACAATAAATGCATTTAAGAATAGATTGGATGCACATAGCTTTTAGAGTAAGGAAATGTAAATGAAACCAGTTGTTTACAGACTCTACAGAGTCTTCTAAACCAGTATAAAGACGTTAAGTTAAGTTGTCCCCATCAACTATTCTGTGTTTGTCCATTTGTGAATAAAACCTTGATTGTGAATGGAGGATGAGAGTTAGTGGTGAAAATGGAGGTGATAGTTTGTCCATCACAAGTGATGAAGACCACTCTCTTTGTTCAGCCGTGTGGACAGTCGTATCTCCTGCTGTGTCCGCTGAAATGGGTGACTTGCGCGGAGATTTGGATTAAAGTGAGGAAGAAACTGCGCCTTTTGTCAACCTCACGCACAGAGCCTAAGCTACCTTTTGCCAGTGGCAAGACATTCATCGAGACGACTGGAGATAGCATAGGATGCAGATTTTGCCTCAGGGTTACCACCGAAGCCTTTCCGTAAACATGTAACCCGCAGGGTAGAAAGGTGGGAAGGCATCTAATGCAGTTTGTCGTGCCTTTTCGATAACCACAAGAGGTCGTATGGACAACACTCAGCGTGTGAGTGAGTCTGGCATCTCTCCCCAGCTGTATTCAGTTCATCATAGTAGCATCTAAAATTCCCACACGCCAAATTCGTGAAGGTGAACCGGCAGAACTAACCCGTGAGATACGACACAGGTATAACTAGTTTAAGCGTAGCGCCATTCAGCCGGCGTCCAGACCAGGATAAACGGATGGAAGAAATCACAAAAAAAGAACGAAATAACAAGTCCAGACGGAAAACAACTCCACGTATCCGTGAACACAAGTGTAAGTCGTCGACTAGTGTGAATTCCAGGCAAATCCGCGGTCTGGCAGCATCCATAATGATCCAAAACAGTAGAAAAATGTAGACTCGCAGCCAGATACGGCGCCATCTTTGCCAGATGGAGGTGCAGGCACAATTAATTAGCTGTACCTAGGGATTCAGGTGTAATCAATCTGGTCGTGTATACCAATAGGAGGTCACCGACTTTCATAATTTAATGTAAAAAACACTATCCGTGATGTGATGCCGTTAATAAGTTGTGAAGTTAAGGATGATTTGGCTATCAGCAGGTAGCTGAGCAGTGACGGTACTGGTCTGTTAGTCTGGGCCAATTGGTTTGTTTTTGTTTTGTGTTTTTTGCATTTGCCTTATTTCTCTAATCCCCAAGGCGGTGTGTGTTGCACTGTGGCTTTTATTTTGTGCCTGTCGGCCCAGTGCATCCAACTCCAGCACCTTCCGGTTGTGAGCCGTGCCACTTAACCACTAGGCCACGCTGGCCAATGGGTTTGAACCCTGGTTGAGGGTTAGGGTTTTTCAATTGGGATTGTAATGGAAACATAGTCTATACTGCTCACTGACTGCCTGGACAAGCTAAACCCAACATATACTGTCCACATCACGAGAGAAGAGAGTAATCAGGGTCAGGTGAAGTATACTGATCAAGGTGGGAGATAAGAGTAATGCGGGGTAGGTGAAACATACTGATCAATGTGGAAAAGAAGAGTAATCAAAGTCAGGTGAAACATACTGATCAAGGTGGGAGAGGAGAGTAATCAAAGTCAGGTGAAACAAACTGATCAATATCCACACCTCATGTCCTCATTCATGCTCCTGACACTGCAATCTGGCCAACAAGGTAGGGGTCAGCATTTAACCCCCATAATACTGAGCTTACTGGTAAGCATTGCATTGCACTACAGTTAGGAGTACCCCAGTGCACCATCTCAAGCATGCTGCAGGATGAAAGAACCACTGCAACCTGATACTATATCAGTGGGACTAATGCAGCAATGATAGTCTTGCTGTGGTCAAAGCTACTTGTACTGTGTTCTTCACTCTTGTTGCTGAATGCAGGGCTTCTTACCAGGCTCAACACTATGGGGATTACAATGTCGATCCCCACCTGTTAACCAGGTTGCTGTAACATAGTATGTTTCCAGGAGCACAGATGTGTTGTGGTGGGGTTTTGGTCAGTATCTTTCACCTCACTCTGACATTAGCCTGCGCTCCCTAATATTAGTTTTACAGTTGTTTTTAAATGAGGGTAGGTGTACTTTTTTCTGCGTTCGTTCTCTATCTCCCACTACCAAGCCCTGAACAGGGCTTTGCAAGTAGTAAGATGTAGTCCGGAGAACAGAATCTGTTGTGTTGCTAGTTTACAGCTTGATTGCTATATTTGCACCATTCAGTCCGACACATCCGTTTTTGGCAGGGATTGGTTTACATATGTGTTGTTTTGTTGACAAAATAGTTCTTCAAATGCTTCTTCTTTTCTGTTGTGTTCTCCGTCAGGTGTTGAGGCAGAACGAGGTTGTATTAGAGCCTGGTCGAGATGTGGCTTGCAGTTCTGTGGTTAGTTTCAAGATCAAAACACCTAGGGAGAAGTGGCTGAAGAGACGGACTACAATCAAAGTCAGGGTAAGATTGAGTTGTGAGGACTGTACTTGTTGAGTTCTATGGATTGTATTTGTTAGGTTCTGTGGGCTGTATTTTTTAGGTTCTGTGGGCTGTATTTATTAGGTTTTGTGGGCTGTATTTGTTAGGTTCTGTGGGCTGTATTTGTTGAGTTATGTGGACTGTATTTTTTAGGTTCTGTGGGCTGTATTTGTTGAGTTATGTGGACTGTATTTGTTAGATTCTATGGGCTGTATTTGTTAGGTTCTGTGGGCTGTATTTGTTGAGTTTTGAGGGGTGTATTTGTTGAGTTCTGTGGATTGCATTTGTTATGTTCTGTGGGCTGCATTTGTTTTCTGTGAAGTAAAGATAATGTATTTCAATTGTAGGAGCACTGTTCTTGTGAGGGTTTTGGAAGAAACATGCATCATAAATATAAATATATTTGAAATTACTAAATTAAGGAGGAATTTTCTATTCTTTCTTAGGCTTTTTTGCCTGCTTTCACACATACTGATCATCAAGCAGTGGTGATGGCACAATCAACATTACATAAGAAAAGTCAGAAAGGAGAAAAACAAAAAATTATCACAGATCTAAAGAAAAATGTGAAGAGGAAGATGTTATAAAAGATACATGCCACAATATGACAAAGATTTGTAATACGCTTGAGAAACTGAAGACATAAACAGCAAGTCGACCATGATGGACACACTAAACAAGAAATGTGTAACAAAAAAAAACTTTACACAAGACAAAGAAAGAAAGCAAACAGTTTGGTGGATTTCTGAAGTTACAGAATCAATTAAAACCAACAAAAAATTCTACAAAACAAGGCTAACATTCAAGATACAGGAAGAATATTTTGCTTCAGAATACCAAACAGGTAATCAAAATTGTTCAAGAAGAATCATGAAAGAAATGTTGATAACAACTAAAGTCATTAGCAACAATCATTACAGAAATGTATACAAAAGTATCAAAACAATGAAGTTAAGAGATGAGAGCTTAAATCCTGCTTCTATCATTGACAAAAAGTGATCCCTAATATTTAACAAACACATAAGACAACAGAAATGGAAAGAATACTTTCAAGCGCTTTTCAACTCAACAATTACTCATGAACAATTAATATTTATCCCAAGACACGGATCATCTGGAACCTGAAATATTGATTGAAGAAATAGAAAGAACATCAAGTATAAAGGTGACTAAGTAGGATTCATTCTTATGGAGAGACAAAGGTGAAGTGGCTAGCCAGAATATTTACGAGAGCATGGAAAGAAAGAAGAGTACCAGACTTAACTTAACTGAAAGTCTTTAAATTGGTTTATAAGACTCTGCAGTTTCTTTTACAATCACTTGATCTAAAAATATTTATGTACATCCATTCTATTCTTGAATGCATTAATTGACACTGCCTCCACTATTTCCTGTGGCAAATCATTTCAAGCATTCACCACTCTCTGACTAAAAAAAATATTTCCTGGTATCTATTCTGGACCTTTCTTTAATTAATTTGTGGCTGTGTCCTCTTGTTCATGTAGGCGGCTGTATTTGAAAAAAAACTGTTGTTATAGTCTAATTTATCCTTTTATCTTAAAATGGTATAGGAAAATAAAACAAACCAGCTCACAAAATAAAGGAGTTCAGCCACGTGCCATACAAGATAAACTGGGTAACTTAATTACAGACCCAGATCCAAAAAAAGAGAGAATACGTGGCAGAACTATATAGCTCAAATCTCAAATACAACAAGTGAGAAAGAAGTAGGAGAGGAGGACACACAGATAAGTCGTGAGGATTTTTTACTGGGCCCTTCGCATGATCCCAAATGCCAAAGCAGTAGATATAGATGACAGACCAATAGAGCTTCTAAAAGCGGCAGGTGAACCTATGCAGGGTCGACTTTTTCATCTGGTACAGGCTATCTATCGCACAGGAAATTGACCGGTGGATTACACTACAACAGTAATAATCCCACTCCCAAAGAAATCCAATGCGACTGAATGTAACAATTTCAAAACAATAAGCCTGATATCACATGCTTCCAAAATCCTCCTGGCAATAATCAGAAAGAGAATAACAAGCCACATAGATGGGCTATTGAAAGATAATCAATTTGGATTCAGAAGAAGATCAGGCACCAGAGAGGCAATTGGCACATTGAAATTCCTTGCAGAGAAAATGGTTGATCGGAGAAGACCACTGTATATCTGTTACACAGATTGTGAGATGGTGTTTGATAGAGTGTCCTGGTAGAGGCTTTTTGGGATCCTCAAACATGCCAAAATTGAAGAACCAATCCTCCGGCTGATGTAGAACCTACACAAACCAGAAGGCCATCATATCGTTAAGAGAAGAGCCCACGGACATGGTACCTATAAGAACGGGAGTAAGACAGGGATGTCCACTTTCACTTGGCCTGTTCATTGCTCAAAGGTGATGATAGCTGAAGTAATGAAGAAATGCAATCTGGGTGTAAAGGGCGAACAACTGTAGGCAATAAAATACACTGACGACCAAGCCATTATAGTAGAGCCGGAGAAGGATCTACATAAAATGCTCAATGAAATTAGCAACACTGCCGATATCTATGACATGAAAGTGAACATAGGGAAGATGAAGACAATGATTATAGCCTAAGAACCAACCAGTGTAAGAGTAACCATAAGATGCATGATGCTATAGATAGATACGATCTAAAATTCCAATGTCAAAGAAAGTGTTTAGAAACATAATCTGCAGAGAGAGGGCCCAGTCAAAAAGGTCTTGGAGAACATTATTCAGGGAAGGAGAGGGAGGGGAATACCTAGAAATACCTTTTTGTCTCAAGCTTGCGGAACTATGGCTGTGAAGACATATGCTGAGCTGAAAACGGGTGCAGAGGATAGACAGAAATGGAAAGACAAAATCCATGAGCTTGTTGATCAGTCCTAGAATGACCTGATGATGATGATGATGATCTTATAAACCTATATTAAATCACCTCAAATTCTACTCTTTTCTAAACACCATAGGCTGGTTTTTTCTAGTCTTTCCTCATAACTATAATTCTAGAATCCTACTTTCAATTATGTCACTCTTCTTTATATCCTTTCCAGCATATTTATATCTCCTCTGCTATAAGGACTCCACACTTGTACGCAGTACTCCAATCTAGGTCTAACCGAAGCTTTATGCAGTTTGACTATCACTTCCATGCTTCAGATGATTGGCAACAAGTTACAATAATACCAATCAGAAAGAAAGAATCCAGGAAAAAAAACTGTGATACTGTGATAGACAAATCACTACTAAATCAAGACTGTGTCAGAAAGCATCTTCTTCTTCTTCTTCTTCTTCTTCTTCTTCTTCGTTCTCAATCTCCCACTACCAAACCCTAAAAGGGCTTAAGTAGCAGAATGTAGTCCAGAGATCGGAATGCGTTGTGTCATAGTTTACAGCTTGGCTGCGATATTTGCACCTTTAGGTCCAACACATCCGATTTCAGCAAGCATTTTTAGAGTACCGGGTTAGCATTTCCTCTTCGATCTCTTCTCCTTAGCCAGTCTGCCCTGCTGCAGCCTGTTATCCAGGATCACCGCATGGAGGTGTAGAAGGGTCTTGGCAGCTCTGGTTCGCTGGCCTTGACGCTAGCAGTCAGCTATGGGTCGCTGACCACTGCAGATCATGCGCTGCTCAGCATCTTGATCCCAGAAAGCATCTACTGTGACTTATCAGCAGCCACCATTGCTTAGAAACCCGAGCATTAGTTTGGCAACAAAGCAACAGCTGATAAAGAGTATATTAATGCTGATTCTGTGCTGCCAGTGCCAAACATGGCCCCTGCCCAAGGCGAGTGAGAACAGAATTTCCATGTGTGAAATTAAGTGTTTGAGGGAAGTCATTGGTGTCACCTAAAAAGACAGAATGTTAAACGATGACATTCTTCTTCTTCTTCTACATCGTACGCAGTCAGACATCAAGCTTATTTTTTTTCGAAAAAAGCAGCAGTCATCCTGAGGCTGTCGACACTGCCATAGAGCTTGTCTAGTGTTGCCACTGGTGATGGCCACATCTACTCTCTCTGATCCTCTCTCTCTGATGTCGGGCAGTTTTGCAGCAAATGCTCAGCGGTCATTTTCCCGGTACCACACGGGTATTCGTCAGTGCCACCTATCTTCAATTTGTTGAATAGGTGGTACCTCAGTCTATTGTGGCCAGTGCAAAGCCTGAAGACCACGACCTGCTCGCTTCTGTTCAACTGGTAATAGGCATCGTTTTTTGTGCAGCCAGTATATTCGGTTTCCCATTTGGTCATGTATCTAGCTCTAATAAGCTGTTTTGACTCTTAAACGATGACATTCAAAATATGATTGGCACTGCGTCTTGTGCAGAGTACATTTTCAGGCAGAAATTAAGCTGGTTTAGTCATCTCATGAGAATGCATCCTCATCAGCTATGGTAGATCTGGCTACATGACAAGAGGGCAGCCATGAGGTGGGTGGATAGATGACATTAGAGTGATTGTTCAACAACATAGGCTCACAATGACCAACGCAACGCACTTGGTGCAGGATAGACAACTTGAGTTCCCCACAACACTAAACGGCATGAGTGGACAGAAAACTAACTATCACTACTAAGTTATACAGGAAAAATGTGTGGGGAAAAATACTTGAACAAAGAATAATTAGTGATGGTAGAGATGTAATATGTGTATCAAATGTGAATGTTTGTGTCCAGAACCTACAGCCAAACCATCGAGCTAATGATGTGATAGTATTGGAGGACAAGCCACAGATAATGACAGCCAAGTTCATGTATGGTTCACTGGACATCACGTCACTGTCTGGGGAGAAGGTTAGATTGTCTGTTCACAGAGTGAACGTTTGTGTATGAGGGAGAAAGAGTGAAATAGAGAAAGTGAGAGAGAGAAATAGGGAGAGAAAGAGAAAGAAAGAAATCTAGAGAGAGCGAAATTGAGAAAGATAAAAATAGAGAGAAAGAAAAATAGAGAGAGAGATGGGAGGATGAGATAATGAATAATGTTATATTGATTTGTTCATAATGTTATATTGATTTGTTCATAATGTTATATTGATTGATTCATAATAATAATAAGTTCGCTTTGGCATCTAAGGCCTGTTGCATCGATTAGCCACATCTTTGACCCACTGAATGGTGGAATGGTTCCAGACCTCGTCCAGAGCAGAAGGGGAAGTTGCTATCTGCTTGAACCATATTGTAGGGGGACAGCTTCTTCTGCACCTGCAGCCAGTCAGGGGAAGTCGTTTGGCACTGCAAATGGGTCCTACACAGTACTTAGTGTTCCGCTTGACTGCATGTCAGATAACCAAGAAATGCAATACTCAAGGGCCATTCTCCTCAGAATGATGACACTGCTCTCTCGTCCCTCACCAGAGGACTACAGATCCTCAATCCAGTGGGAATTACGCCATCCTGTAGGAGTATAACATTCAAAGGACCGATAGGAGGGTCGCAGAAACAGAAGAAGACAGACAAAAATACTGGTTTCTTCTTCTTCGTTCGTTCTCAATCTCCCACTACCAAACCCTGAAATGGTTAGCAGAATGTAGTCCAGAGAACGGAATGCGTTGTGTTGTAGTTTACAGCTTGGCTGCGATATTTGCACCTTTCGGTCCAACACATCCGCCTTCCGCAAGCATTTTTTAGTACCGGGTTAGCATTCCCTCTTCGATCCCTTCTTCTTAGCCAGTCTGCCCTGCTGCAGCCTGTTATCCAGGATCAACGCTTTTGAGGTGTAGAATAGTCTTGGCAGCTATGGTTCGCTGGCCCTGACACTAACAGTCAGCTATGGGTCGATGACCACTGCAGCTCATGCGCTGCTCAGCATCTTGATCCCAAATACTGGTTTGACACACAGGAGACTGAGTACTCCTTACAAACGCCCTCGCGACTTCCGTCCCAAATAAGCGGAGTATCTACCCCTCTCCCTCCTCTTCCCTAATAGCCTGAAGAGATGACATCATCAACAAACTATGTGTGCAGGTCAATTCAAAAATACTACATGAAATTTAAAGTGTTTGTTCTAAATCTGTTGAATTCCGTATGGAGGACTGACCTCTCTAGTGTCAAAATACAAATAATGTGAGGCTGCGGTGGCAGTGTGAATTCAAATAAAGTGTTAAAAAATATAAAAACATATAGTCAGATGTTGCGCTAAGACGAAAACAAATAGGAAACTTACGATCAACAAGCCTTCATTAGGGTCAATGGACAACAAAAATATGAGCTAGTGACTCATAGAGAAAAAGGATACATAAAATAAAAACACATACAGGAATTTAAAAAATAAGTACTTAGCTGGATAGCAAATAAATTTATTCTAATCTTCCTAGTCTGTGGGCCTTCAATGGGCTAAGCTTTGGAAGGGAAAATTGTCTGAAATAATGATAGTATCCATGTACATCAGATCTGCACCAATTTTCAAGCATAAATTATTTATCCAGTTTGTCATTGTGAATGCAATCTTTAAAATATTAACCTTTTCAACTCTAGCCACCCGTTCAAAAAAGTCCCATTCCCTTGGGCCCCTAAGAAAATATGCACAAGGTAGACAGACATCTTCTTCTTCTTCTTCTTCTTCTTCTTCTTCTTCTTCGTACGCTAGACAGACATCTGAGGAAAGCTATTTACCATTTGTGGAGCGTTTAGCCTAGTCGACAGTGAGCTGGCTTGCTACGACTGGGATTACATCGAGCCAGTCTTAGAAATCACGGACAGACAGAAAAAAATCAGGGTGTGGTTCATTCCTGATACGACCACTCCTCCAACCGACCCAGCTGTAAATGGGTACCTGGTGTATGAGTTGGGAAAGGTATAGACAGCAGGGAAGAGTTATTTTCATCCCTGATGGCAATTGTTGCCGTGGGACCCACCTTTACCTTTTTATATACTATAACAAAACTAAGTGGTTTAATTTCATTATTCTATCTCATATTGACTGACCTGACCATCTCCAGTGTTCCTACTTGTTATGTCAGTAAATTGTGGAATAAATAACTATTTAAAACCATCCCATAGCGACTGTGCTTGATTCATTACATCGGATACACCCCTACAGACCGTAGTCTGATCCTCCGAAAGACAGGAATGGCTCTACTTGCTTACTCACATGTGTCATTCAAATAATCACTTGTCTTTTTCAGAATAAACACCATCTAAATCCAACTTATCGTCCTCAAAATCCTTTAACATACTTGTTCTGTTGTTAGCCTTTTTGAACAGCTATTTCCTGAATTTTCAAAACTACTTTCCATTAAAAAAATTACAAGTTCATGAACAGTTTCCTATTTTGTGGATGCCACCATATTTGTTATCTCCAGAAATGTGTGTACTGTATATACGTTAAAATCTTAGCAGTACAGCCAAAAATATGCCTTAGAATAATGGTCCACCTGTCACACCAATTCATGGGTATCTCGGGAAGTGGGCACTCACACCCGTGCATTGTTGTGACAGGTTCAAAGGGTTACGGTTGATGTAAATATAATATTTGTTATTTAATGTAGATGTGAATGCGGTGTTTGTGATAGCCAGGTTTGTATGAGTGTAATATTAGTTATGGTATGTTGATGGGAATGTAATGTTTACATTCAGGTTGATGTTAATGTAATGTTTCAGATGTTATGGTTGATGTGAATGTAATATTTGTGATGACTATGTTAACATGAATGTAATCTTTGTGATGTTCAGGTTGATGTGAATGTAATGTTTGTGGTGGCTAGGTCAATGTGAATCAAATGTTTGTGATGTTATCCTTGATGTGAATGTAATCTTTGTTATGTTCAGGTTGATGTGAATGTAATGAAGCAGCCTCCAGCGGGAGACTGGACAATGCTTGGAACTGAGACCACAGATAGCCATGGCAGGTTTACATATGAAGTACCTCAGGAGGATAGACTGAGCCAGGGCATGTACCCAGTCAAGTTGGTGGTCAGGTCAGTGCTTCTTTAATAGTTACCTGTCAATGACAGTTTCATTGAACCTGTGCAGGCTTACCTTTGAGTTTTAGAATAGATCCAGTAGTAGTTAAACAGCTGATAGACCTGAAGATTGCATTGCCCTTCTATCTTCCAGCTCCAAGTACAGAAGAAGATGGAATGCATAGATAGAATCACACAGAAAATGGGTCTAAATTAAATGTAACTAACAGCACAGCTCATATCAAGTTGAGAGAAACAATATTTGAGTAGCTTTACATTCCTATGGAGCAACATCAACAAGACAGGTGGTGCAGATGAGGATGTCAAAGCAGAATTCACAAGCAAGGGGAAACTGAGACGCTAGTCCGGTCCTGCACAACATACTGACCAGGATGTCATGTCAGGGTCAGGCACAACATACTGATCAGGAAGTCATGTCAGGGTCAGACACAACATACTGATCAGGACGTCATGTCAGGGTCAGACACAACATACTGATCAGGAAGTCATGTCAGGGTCAGACACAACATACTGACCAGGACGCCATGTCAGGGTCAGACACAACATACTGATCAGGAAGTCATGTCAGGGTCAGACACAACATACTGACCAGGACGTCATGTCAGGGTCAGACACAACATACTGATCAGGAAGTCATGCCAGGGTCAGACACAATATACTGATCAGGAAGTCATGTCAGGGTTAGACACAATATACTGACCAAGACGTCATGTCAGGGTCAGACACAATATACTGACCAGGACGTCATGTCAGGGTCAGACACAACATACTGACCAGGACGTCATGTCAGGGTCAGACACAACATACTGACCAGAAAGTCATGTCAGGGTCAGATACAACATACTGACCAGGAAGTCATGTCAGGGTCAGACACAACATACTGACCAGGAAGTCATGTCAGGGTCAGACACAATATACTGACCAAGACCACAATCTCTCTCCCATGTACCATTCCTTGAAAACAGACTGTTTTTAAGACAGTCAGACTGACGAAATATGGTATTGACATGAACCCCTTAGTAGTGAGCAGATGAAACCAAGCATAGCACTTAGACAATAATGAGCAATGGGTCTACAGAACAGTGGTATCTGGGCATTGTCACACGTCAAGGATGTCCAACAGTATGCCAACAACTCCTAGCACCGTTGGGCTGACCATGTAGTCAGAAGAAAAGACGAACGCTGGAACACAGTAACCACACTGGTATTCGTGATGAAGACTTCCTGGTAGACATCCCACTAGGTGACAAAATTCACTTGAACTGCACAATAATTATGGTCCTAAAACAAACAAGTTAGCCTTCCACTGGGAAACCTGCGCCCAAGACAGAATCGATTTAACCCTACCAGACCTAAGGCCCTGAACCCAACTGTCCCTCATTCCTGGGTTCCAGAGCATTAAAAAGAAAAAACCAACATGATATAGAAAAATGTTAGTTACATGCAAACAAGTGGTTAGAATAAGATGTAACTTGGAGACATTGTAGAAAATAGGTTTACCTTTGATCTAGCGTCAATATTCCACCTTTGTGTGCCAATCCACCCAGCAAAAGGCAAAGAATCTGTCTCGAGTCATAAAACATTTCAAAATCCGGGAGTAAACCCAACAAAGAGCCCTCATTTGTCCAATAATCCTGATAGCTGGGCTTTATACATGAGTATTCCAAATAGATCCTCAGTCCAAGACAAGCCTTCATCTCAACACTCGATCTCTCACTGTCTGTTTCACTTGAACAGAGTCTGAATCAACCAAATTATTGATCACCTGTTGGACTGTCATAAGCCTAGACTTACTTTGCTTTCCTGTTGAAGTGCTTGGTTCATCAACCGTTCGTTTCATTGTCAATTTTCCTAATTTGTTCACGTTAAACCCCACAAAATCAATTCAAACGTGGGTGCAGCCATTTGCAATGACTAATCACGAGGATTTGACCACGGTTGGTAATTTTTAGATTCTGACGCATTTTATGACGTACTTTCCAAAGTACCGAAAATTAGGTACAGCGGTTTAGCGGCAGTTAAGGAAATTACCGAAAAATGGGTACATCGGTCTGGTAGGGTTAAAACTAATCTGGGGCCAGCACAAAACCAAAAAAACACAGCACTGCTCAAGCCCAACCACTAAGCAGAAAAATGCATCTAAACTGGCTACCAACAACTCGCACAATTGTTGGAACCTGCATAAGGAAGTGATAATCTAACTGTATAAAGCATTAGTTAGACCTAGATTGGAATACTGTATACATGTGTGGAGCCCTTACGGTAGAGGGGATATAAACATGGATACAAAGAAGAGCGACAAAATTGATAGAGGGATTCCAGTTTTATAGTTATGAGAAAAGAAAAACCAGCCTAAAGTGTCTAGAAAAGAGAAGAATTCGAGGTGACAATACAGGTTTAAAAGATAACCAAGGAAAAGGATAAATTAGACTAAAACAACTTTTTCAAAATACAGTTGCCTACAAAAGCAAGTGGGCACAGCCACAAATTAATTAAAGAAAGGTCCAGATTAGATACCAGGAAATATTTTTTTAGTCAGAGAGTAGTGCTTGCTTGAAATGCATTGCCACAGGAAATAGTTGAGGCAGGATCAATTAATACAAACAAGAATAGATTTGATGCGCATAGGTATTTTTAGATCAAGTGAATGTAAAAGAAACTGGATGTATACAGACTGTGAGTCTTTTAAACCAGAATAAAGACATTAAGTTAAGGGCAACCACTTTTGTAGATGTACAAGTCTACTAAGATTATTATTATTATTGTTATTATTATTATTATTATTTGAGCAATGACAACACTGGTCACCTAGTTATTTTCTGTATCAATATCAGAGGAGATCACACGTCCGTGGATTTCTATATGGCTGTGCTGCCACCAAAAACGGAGACTGTAGCCTTCAGCATTGATGGTTCCTTCACTGCCAGTGTTAGCATCATGGGCAAGGATCCCAAAGTCAGGGCAGGTGCCGTTGATGTTGTCAGGTATGTCGAAGGCTTAGTGTGGCCTATATTTTTTGTGCCATCATTATCTTACTTAATGACATACTCATACTTATAGACGTACTGCTTTAATTATTTACTTACTTGAATACTTACTTAATAAATACGTGTTGTTCGTCAATCCTTACTAAAAATAGCGCTAGCAAAATTAATTATGCCATCATCGTCTACGATGGACGGCGGCCTTTGCCAGTTCGTCAATTGTAAACAATAAGGACCACTTTGTCAACATTCACAGATCGCATGAGGTCGAAGATGGCTAAATAAGCCAGTCAAAGTCTGGAACTGTCTGTCACATTTAGATAGCATGGGTTTACTAGAAGGTGATCGTACTTAACATATCTATTAGAATTAATGGAGGAGGTTACTAAAATGATAGATAGAGGGGTGCCAGTGGATATATTTATCTAGATTTTGAAAAGGTCTTTGATAGAGTACCTCATCAAAGATTATTTAGGAAGTTAAAATCACATGAAATAGGTGGGACAGTTTAACGAGAATTGGTAAACGGGAAGAAGGCAGAGAGTGGGCATAAATAAGGAGTACTCTGAGTGGTGTGAAGTAAAAAGTGGAGTGCCACAGGGCTCGGTTTTGGGACCAATTTTGCTAGTGATAGATATATAAACGATTTGGACATTGATATAGGATCTAAAGCAGAAGTGGATATATTAGGGTCGAATTTAGATAAAATTTGGCAGCACATGAGCTGCAGTGGTCAGCGACCCATAGCTGACTGCTAGCGTCAGGGCCAGCAAACCATAGCTGCCAAGACCCTTCTACACCTCCATGCGGTGATCCTGGATAACAGGCTGCAGCAGGGCAGACTGGCCAAGGAGAAGGGATCGAAGAGGGAATGCTAACCCGGTGCTAAAAAAATGCTTGCTGAAGTCGAATGTATTGGACCAAAAGGTGCAAATCTCGCAGCCAAGCTGTAAACTACGACACAACGCATTCCGTTCTCTGGACTACATTCTGCTACTTAAGCCCTTTCAGGGTTTGGTAGTGGGAGGTTGAGAACGAACGAAGAAGAAGAGGAGATAAAATTCAAGAATGGTCTGTGAGCTGGCAAATGGAGTTCAATGTAGATAAATGTACAGTCAAGTCATCCACATGGGTAGATCCAATATGGAACATAATTACAGAATGGGTGAGAACAATATTAGAAAGATTGAAAAGAAAAAGGACCTAAGGGTTATAATAGATCATACAGGAAAGGTGAGTGAGCAGGTTAAGGTAGTAGTGAAAAAGGCAAATGCAATGTTAGGTATGATAAAAATAAATATTAAACATAGGAGCAAGGAAGTGATAGTCAAACTGTATAAAGCTTTAGTTAGGCCTAGATTGGAGTTCTGTGTACAGGTCTGGAGTCCTTATCATAGAGGGGATATAAACATGCTGGAAAGAATGCAAAAAAGAGCGACAAAAATGATAGTGGGATTCCAGAATTACAGTTATGAGGAAGTACTCAGAAAAACCGGCCTATAGTGTCTAGAAGAGAGAAGAATTCGTGGTGACTTAATACAGGCTTATAAGATGATCAGAGGAATGGATAAATTAGACTATAAAAGGTTTTTTTTAAAATACAGCCACCCACAATAACAAGAGGGCATAGCTACAAGCTGACTAAAGAGAAGTCCAGATTAGATATTAGGAAGGGGACGGCGTGGCCTAGTGGCTAAGTGGCACGGCTCACAACCAGAAGGTGCTGGGTTCGATCCCCATCACAGCACCGGCCGTTACCCCGGGCAAGCAAACCCTTAGAAAATGCAGGAGGAAGCAGACCCTTACATAAAATGCATGCTGAAGTCGGATGCACTGGGCCGACAGGCGCAAAATAAAAACCACAGTGTAATGCACACACGCCTTGGGGAATAGATAAATAAGGCAAACGCAAAAAAAAAAAAAAAAGATATTAGGAAATATTTTTTAGTCAGAGAGTGGTGTCTGCTTGGAATGCATTGCCAGGGGAGGTAGTGGAGACAGGGACAGTTAATGCATTAAAAAATAAACTGGATGTGCATAGCTTTTAGAGCAAGATGATGTAAATGTAACCGGTTGTATACAGACTCTGCAGGGTCTTCTAAACCAGTATAAAGACGTTAAGTTAAGTTAAGAGCGACAAAGCTGATAGCTGAAAGCTAAGAGGTCTTCAAAAGGCCCTATTGCTATTGTAATTCTGTCTCGTATTTCCTCATTTGTAACTCGATGTTTGAATGTGATGTTTAAGTCTTCGGAAACATCTCATTTCTAAGGTCCAAGATACAAACATACTTATTAACTTACTTCCTCATTTATTTACGTACATACTTACATGATTGCTTACTTAATAATTATTTACATACATACTTACATGATTGCTTACTTAATAAGTATTTACATACATACTTACATGATTGACTACAATCTCTTTCCTTACTTACTGTAATCTTTTCTTAATTACTTACCTATTTAGTTACATGTTTATTTACTTATTCACTTACTTATTTTCTTACTTACTTATTCACTTGCTTGCTTACTTAATTACAAACCTACTTCCTTACTTATTTGCTTTCTTACTTACTAATTTACTTACTTGCATACTTAATAAAGTATATACAGACTTACTTGCTTTTCTATTTTCTTACATACTTACTAAATTATATACTTGCTTGTTTCCTTATTTACATACTTATTTATTCTTCTTTTTCTGCATTCAGACTTTTTGCTCATGATAGACCTGTAGTCTCCTCATTAGGATGAAGTCCACAGTCCTCTCCAGGTCTGATTGGCAGCCCCACAGGTTCTGTCAGCTCGGCTCCCTCTAGCAAGGTTTGGCATCGTATACTGGGCAGTTCTGTAGGATATGTTCGGGGGGTCTAGACTCATGTTCCGCATGGGGGGTCTAGACTCATGTTCCGCATGGGCAGTCACTTGTGTGTGATATTTTGATATTGGTGTCCGGGTAGTCTGCAGTGGCCTGTTCTTAGGCGAAAGATTGTGGTTTGTCAGAGAAGTGAACCAGTTTGTGGTTTCATGAAACTTCATCTTCTCCTTATTGCTTGTTTAGGCTGGGACTCCAAATTCTTCAATAAAATCTGCTGTTGTTTCAGGGTCTCAATACTACCATAGATTCTCCTCGAGGAGAGTGGGCATGGGCCACATCCTTCTCCTCAGATTTGCATGCTGGCGGGCAGTTGTAAAGTACATGTGCTTCTGTCATGACATAGGCTGACGGTTTGAATCTTAAATTTGGTGTAAAGGTCGTGTCTAATTTTGTTGAGGCCAATTCGGAGATGAAGTATGATAACCTGGTCTTTTCTGAACAGTTGGTAGTATTTGCCATCTGCGTTGTGTTCGGGGGTGTTCTTCCTGCCACTCTACATTGTTAGTTGTATGAAACAGGTTTCAGTCTTGATCCTGGGTAGTTTTGAGCGTGTTAGGGTGTAGGGACATGGACATTTTGTAGCAAGTTTTAGCTGTGTTAGGGTGTAGGGACATGGACATTTTGTAGCAAGTTTTAGCTGTGTTAATGTGTAGGGACATGGACATTTTGTAGCACGTTTTAGCTGTATTAGGGTGTAGGGACATGGACATTTTGTAGCAAGTTTTAGCTGTATTAGGGTGTAGGGACATGGACATTTTGTAGCAAGTTTTAGCTGTATTAGGGTGTAGGGACATGGACATTTTTCTGTTAGTTAGCAGTGTTAGGGTGTAGGGACATGGACATTTTGTAGCAAGTTTTAGCTGTGTAGGGACATGGACATTTTGTAGCAAGTTTTAGCTGTGTTAATGTGTAGGGACATGGACATTTTGTAGCAAGTTTTAGCAGTGTAGGGACATGGACATTTTGTAGCAAGTTTTAGCTGTGTTAGGGTGTAGGGACATGGACATTTTGTAGCAAGTTTTAGCTGTGTTAATGTGTAGGGACATGGACATTTTTCTGTTAGTTGTTAGCTGTGTTAGGATGTAGGGACATGGACATTTTGTAGAAGGTTTTAGCTGTGTTAGGGTGTAGGGACATGGACATTTTGTAGCAAGTTTTAGCTGTGTTAATGTGTAGGGACATGGACATTTTGTAGCGAGTTTTAGCTGTGTTAGGGTGTAGGGACATTTTGTAGCAAGTTTTAGCTGTGTTAGGGTGTAGGGACATGGACATTTTGTAGCAAGTTTTAGCTGTGTAGGGACATGGACATTTTGTAGAAAGTTTTAGCTGTGTTAGGGTGTAGGGACATGGACATTTTGTAGCATGTTTTAGCTGTGTTAGGGTGTAGGGACATTTTGTAGCAAGTTTTAGCTGTGTTAATGTGTAGGGCCATGGACATTTTGTAGCAAGTTTTAGCTGTGTTAGGGTGTAGGGACATGGACATTTTGTAGCAAGTTTTAGCTGTGTAGGGACATGGACATTTTGTAGCAAGTTTTAGCTGTGTTAATGTGTAGGGCCATGGACATTTTGTAGCAAGTTTTAGCTGTGTTAATGTGTAGGGACATGGACATTTTTCTGTTAGTTGTTAGCTGTGTTAGGATGTAGGGACATGGACATTTTGTAGAAAGTTTTAGCTGTGTTAGGGTGTAGGGACATGGACATTTTGTAGCAAGTTTTAGCTGTGTTAGGGTGTAGGGACATGGACATTTTGTAGCAAGTTTTAGCAGTGTTAGGGTGTAGGGACATGGACATTTTGTAGCAAGTTTTAGCTGTGTTAGGGTGTAGGGACATGGACATTTTGTAGCAAGTTTTAGCTGTGTTAGGGTGTAGGGACATGGACATTTTGTAGCAAGTTTTAGCTGTGTCGGGGTGTAAAGGGTTAAACTCTAGAGAACTCTGTAGCACTCAAACAATCTGACTAACAACAAACAAGGATGCACATTATCATCTTAACCTGTAACAGCCTTCACCATTACTGCTGTAATCATTTGTATAAATACTATTTGATCTGTCATGACTTTTGCAGACAGTGGCAGGACCTCGGCTATCTGATCCTATATGTGTCGGCCAGACCAGACCTTCAGCACAGAAAAGTAGTTGCATGGCTGGCCCAGCACAACTTTCCTCATGGCATGGTGGCTTTCATGGATGGACTTTCTAAGGACCCACTGAAGCAGAAGTACAACTATATCAGGTCCCTACAAACTGAGGTGGGTGCTGTTTATCATTCATCATCATCATACAGACTGACGTCGCTCTCATAATAACCGATCTGTAAGACTCTCAATCTTTGGCCAGCTCTCCCACCTCTGTCAGCATCATCCTCAGAAACTTTGTAATGTTCCGTGTCCATCGTCTCTTCTGTCTGTCTCTGCACTGCCTTGCTTGCTAGGTACTATACCCTCCAGTATCATTTTATTTCTAGGCCAATGTGGTGTCTGATGTGACTAAAGTATTTTAGTTTCCCAGAGGTAACATTTTGGCAATTTTGTTCTATATCCAGCAATGAGAATCAGCAGAATAGAGAAAACACTAAATATAGAGATAAAAAGTACAGAGCTTAAACTATCTATCTATCTATTTATCTATTTTCTGATCCTGGTTTGCCTTTCGGCGTCAAGTGTATAAGTGACATCTGGACAGTGCCTTGGTGTGCGCTTCGTATAAGATGGAACTGGCTGCCTGGTTTATACCGTCAATCCATCTTTTGCGGGGTCGGCCTCCAGCTCTGGTACCGCTGTGTTTAAGTGATAGATCCATCTGTGGAAAGCTGTTGTGTTGCTGTCACGATATATGGCCAAACCATTGAATTTGCTGTTTCCTAATGAGGTCTAGCAAAGGCTTAGTGCCCATCTGTTTCCTGATCTCATCATTTCTAATTCTGTCTCATCTTGTCATATTTAGCATTCGCCTCAGGCATTTCATTTCTGTTGTTTATATTTCATATCTGTTGCTGTGAGTGTCCAAGTTTGACACTGGTAGCATCGTGTAGGCATGACAATTGTGTTGAACAGGGCCCTTTTTGTGCCAATGTTTACGTGCTTGTTCTTCATTATTGTTGACATATGGCCAATGATTTGGTTTGCTTTTGTGCATCTGGGATAGATGTCTTCTTGTATTCTTTCATTAGATGATACTATGCTTCCTAAATATTTGAAATCCTTCAAATTAGAAATGATTTTTTGCTGTTCAATGTAGATCTTAGCGGTTGTTTCTGTTCTATGTAGATCTTAGCGGTTGTTTCTGTTCTATGTAGATCTTAGCGGTTGTTTCTGTTCTATGTAGATCTTAGCGGTTGTTTCTGTTCTATGTAGATCTTAGCGGTTGTTTCTGTTCTTGCTAATGTCATTGTTTCAGTTTTACTCATGTTGATTCTCATCTTGTGGCCTTCTGCAGTTAAGTTAAAGTTGTTGAAGCGTTGTTGCAGCTGTTCTTTGGTGTTTGCAATGAGTGCTTGGTCGTCAGCGAAGAGGAGTTCACTACAGCCGTTGTCATCGTTAGATTGGGCTTCTTTGCTGATTTGGTCCATGTAGATGAGAACCAGCAGGAGAGATAGTACACACACCTGTCTTACTTCAGTTTTGACAAGAAACCGTTCCGATTCACAGATACTTGTTCACACCGCCCACTGACTATTTTTATAGAAACATTCACATATGCTTATCAAGTGCGGACTAACTCCATAGTTCTTCAGTGTTCTCCACAGCTGTTGTCTGTTGACCCTGTTAAATGCTTTTTCTTGATCTATGAATGCCAGATAAAGAGTTCCATCAAATTTGATCACTTTTTCTGCTAGTTGTCGCAAGACAAAGATGGCAGTGGTGTAGCCCCTGTTTTTTCAGAAACCCAGTTGCGCTTTGCTTAGTTGGAACTCTATGGTTGGACGAAGTCTTTTTTCTACTATTTTACATAGCATTTTTCCTGTGTGGCTCAGCAGTGAAATTCCTCTGTAAGTTGTGCAGTCTCTCTTACTACCTTTTTTCTACCATATGGGAATGATTATGACATTTCTCCAATCTTCAGGTGCCTCTTGGTTGGTCCAAACTTTGTGGAACAATCTCTGAAGCCAAGCTATTCTCACGTCGCCCGCCGCTTTAATCAATTCAGCTGGTATATCGTCTCCTCCAGGGAACTTGTTTGTTGGATAATTTTGCACTGCTTCTCTTATTTCCAAAATCAATAATTATGGTTCGAATTCTGTAATTGTATTGGAGCTGGTTGATTGTTGGAACATGTCTTCAATATACCACCAGAACTTAAACAAGTCAGTGAATTCAAATACTTGGGCGGGGACGGCGTGGCCTAGTGGTTAAGTGGCACGGCTCACAACCAGAAGGTGCTGGGTTCGATCCCCATCACAGCACCGGCCGTTACCCCGGGGAAGCAAACCCTTAGAAAATGCAGGAGGAAGCAGACCCTTACATAAAATGCATGCTGAAGTCGGATGCACTGGGCCGACAGGCGCAAAATAAAAACCACAGTGTAACGCACACACGCCTTGGGGAATAGATAAATAAGGCGAACGCAAAAAAAAAAAAAAATACTTGGGCAGCGTGTTTACACGAGATGGAAGGCTAGATAGAGAGGTGGAATCAAGAACACAGAAAGCTAATGCAGTTTCCTATTAGCTTTCACCATTACTAAGACGCAAGCATATACCAATGAAGACAAAGAAACAGCTGATAAATGGTATTTTTATACCAACTCACTGCTACCAGTGTCAGACATGGACTCTCACCAAGGCACAAGAAAGAAAAATCATGGTATGAGAAATGAGGTATTTGAGAAAGGCTGTCGGGGTCACAAGGTTGGACAGAGTACAAAACAAAATAATCAAACAGATGGTTGGTGCAACACTGTGCATGGAATACATGGAAAGGCAGAGAATAAAATAGTTCGGACACCTGACAAGAATGAAACCAAAGTTACCAGCTGCTCGTATCTACAATACTAGACATCAGGGTTGCAGAGCAAGAAGCAGACCACGAAAAAGATAGAAAGATGGTGTCAGTGAGACACTAAAGAAACACGGAATGGCAACAACATCAGTTACAAAGATGGCACATGACAGAAACCTACACCTCCCCACGGCATCTAACGACACAAGTGGATAAAAGATTATGATGATCTAGCTGCTTTAGGATTGCTGTGTTTTTCTTCCTTGCTATCCATGGTATTTTTAGCACTTTCCTGTAGCATTTTAGCTTGTAGGATTCAATCTTCTTCCATATCTTGCATCTGTATGTTGCCATTGGGAAGATGCAGGTTTTGTTAGTGTTCTGCCAAACGTTTTTCATTTTAGAAGAATGACTATGGCTCTACAGATGTCCCTACACCCTAACACTTAACTTAACGTTCTTCTGCTGGTTTAGAACACCCTGCAAAGTCTGTAAACAACCAGTTTATATTTCCTCTAAAAGCTATGCGCATCCAATCTATTCTTAAATGCATTAATTGTTCCTGCCTCCACTACTTCCTGTGGCAGTGCATTCCAAGCATTGGCCACTCTCTGACTAAAAATGTATTTCCTAATTTCTAATCTGGACCTTTCTTTAGTTAATTTGTAGCTATGCCCTCTTGTTCTTGTAGGTGGTTGTATTTTGAAAAACTTGTTTTAATCTAATTTATCTGTTCCTTTGATTATCTTATAAACCTGTTTTAAGTCAAAATTCTTCTGTTTTCTAGACACTGTAGGCCTGTTTTTTTTAGTCTTTCTTCATAACTGTAATTCTGGAATCTGACTATCAGCTTTGTCGCTCTATTTTGTATCCTTTCAAGCAAGTTTATATCTCCTCTACGATAAGGACTCCACACCTGTACACAGTACTCCAATCTAGGTCTAACTAATGCTTTATACAGTTTGAGTATCACTTCCTTGCTTCTATGTTTATTATTTCTTTTTATCATACCTAACATTGCATTTGCCTTTTTCACTGCTACCAGTACTTGCTCACTCTCTTTACCTGAATGACCTATTATAACCCCTTATAAGGTCCCTTTCCTTTTCTATCATTCTAATATTGTTCTTCTAACTTCTTTTTGACGATCTCCATTGTTGCTTATAATTTATATGAGATATTCAAAACTTATGACTTCTTGCTTCTCTAGGATAACTTTAGGTCTGGTTTTTACTTTTAGTGCTCTATATCTTGGTCTTACTGATGTTTATGTATATATTTTGTTCCTCGTTGTGTTGTTTAATCAACATTATCATCTGTTCCAGCCCCTCGGTGCTCTTGAAAATGATACTGTATTATCTGCATCTCTTACTTCTGGTATTGATTGTGAATGGGTTGAACTTTTTATTCTCTTTGTCATTGATTATCATTCCTCATGTTGTTATTCGTCATTATAACTGAGACCATCCAAACGATAAGTGGGAATCACCAATATCAAATATTGCCATGTAAAGTTTTATCTGACTTCTTAACCTCTTCACTCTTTAGATCCTGCACACATTCATTTTTATGATATAAGGACAAGAATAATAAGCATCCGAGGCCTCTTGCTTCAGTCAGCTAAATCCGTGACCCACTGCTGTGTTATGGTTCCAGACCTTGTCCAGAACAGAGGGGGAGGGTGCTATTTGCTGGAGCCAACTGTGTGGGGACAGCCGAAGACCTCTTCTGCATTTCCAGTCCAGCAGGAGAGTCATTTGGCACTATGAACAACTTGTGAAGTAATTTGTAGGTTGAGGTTTCCTGATCCAGCTGTATGACGTGTCCGATATAAAAAACTTCAGCGATCAGGTGTTTCAGAGTTTGAGAAGAGACCTGTTTTTTCAGAGACCTCCATGTTACGGATGTAGTCATGCCATCGGATGCCTAGGATACACCGTTGGTTGTGCGTGTACAAGGTTTCTAGTCTTAATATGTCATGTTTGAGCAATGTCCAGGTTTTGAAGCCATAGAGTAGGACTGGGACGACACAAGAAAGAATGATAGATGCTAACCATTGGGTGCATTCTGATGAGATGACCAAACCAACTTATTTTCTGCCTGGAAATGTATTCGGCACAAGACGTAGTGCCAACCATACCTCAAATGTCGTCGTTTCGCATTCTGTCTCTTGGTAACACCAATGAATGTCCTCAAACACTTCATTTCACACTTCGAAATTCTGCTCTCACGTGCCCTGGACAGAGGCCATGTTTAGCACTGGTAGCACAAAGTCTACAAAAATATACTGTTTATCAACTGTTGCTTTGTTGCTAAACTAATACTCGGGTGCCTAAGCAGTGGAGATAGCTGACAAGTCACACCTAGTCTCAATTTCCCTGTCGATCATACCGTCTGTTAAAAAAAAATACTGCCCAAATTCTTCAATTCATGAACTTTACTTTATTGTAAAGAAATATTATAGATGTTGATATTTCATTGTCAGGCTGGAATAGAGCTGAAAGCTGCATATGGTTCTAGTAAAGATATTACCATATACAAGGAGCTCGGTCTTCAGCCTCATCAAATCTTCATTGTTGGCAAGGCATCCAAAAAACAGCATGGACAGGCACAGGTAAGATGTATGTTTGAAGAGGCTTTCACTAGCTTTGTAGATTGTGTCATTAAGGTACATTCCTAGAAATTGTCATTTGTAATGAAGAGGACATTTTGTTACGTTGTTTTATAGGCTGTGATATCTGCGCCTTTCAGCCTGACCATCAATTTTTAGTACGTCAAACTTTTGGACTCTATTCTCAGTCAGACTGCATTGATCCAGACTCTTTCCAGGGTCACCACTTGGAGATAGAGAATAGGATCATGGGAAGGTCTGGTTCACTGACTGAAGCAAGCCGTCAGCTTTAAATCGTTGACTATCATCTAGAATCACTGCGTCATCACAATCCTATTCCTAGGAATTCATTCTTAGAAAAGTAATCTGCCTATTGAGAAGATAATGGTACACTAAAGACAATGATGACAGACCACATTAAAAAGATTTACAGGGGAAGAGTAACAAAAATCATCTATGCTTCTTTTTCTTTTGTCGTCTCACTTTCTACCGAGTTGTAGCCCCGTGGCATATGTATTTGTCTTTTTCCTCTCTCGTGGCCCGAGTAAAATTTTTTCCCATTTTGTGCAGGTCTTGTTTGCGGTGCCTATCCACCTTTTCCTCTGTCTATCTCGCGCTTTTCTTCCTGATGTTCTACTGTAGAAGGTTGCATGAGTAATGTGGTCTGGTTGCATTCTCACGATGTGGCCAAACCACTGCAAGAAATTCACACAAATGGCCAACGCTCATGTCAAGAAGTCTACACAAAAGGACAAAGGTTGGACAGCAGTCATTGTCAAGAAGTCCACGCAAATGGACAATAGTCATGTCAAGAAGTCCACACAAATAGACAACAGTCATGTCAAGAAGTTCACACAAATGGACAACAGTCATGTCAAGAAATCCACACAAATGGACAACAGTCATGTCAAGAAGTCCACACAAATGAACAATAGTCATGTCAAGAAGTCCACACAAATGGACAACAGAGTCATGTCAAGAAGTCCACACAAATGGACAACAGTCATGTCAAGAAGTCCACACAAATGAACAACAGTTGTGTCAGGAAGTCCACACAAATGAACAACAGTCATGTCAAGAAGTCCACACAAATGAACAACAGTCATGTCAAGAAGTCCACACAAATGAACAACAGTCATGTCAAGAAGTCCACACAAATGGACAACAGTCATGTCAAGAAGTCCACACAAATGAACAACAGTTGTGTCAGGAAGTCCACACAAATGGACAACAGTTGTGTCAGGAAGTCCACACAAATGGACAACAGTCATGTCAAGAAGTCCACGCAAATGGACAACAGTCATGTCAAGAAGTCTACGCAAATGGACAACGGTCAGGTCAAGAAGTCTACGCAAATGGACAACAGTCATGTCAAGAAGTCCACACAAATGGACAACGGTCAGGTCAAGAAGTCCACACAAATTGGCAACAGAGAAGTCCATGTAAATGAACAATGGTTGGACAATGGTCATGTCAAGAAGTCTACGCAAGCGAGCAACGGTCAGGTCAAGAAGTCCACACAAATGGACAACGGTCAGGTCAAGAAGTCCACACAAATTGACAACAGAGAAGTCCATGTAAATGAACAATGGTTGGACAATGGTCATGTCAAGAAGCCTACGCAAGCGAGCAACGGTCAGGTCAAGAAGTCCACACAAATGGACAACGGTCAGGTCAAGAAGCCAATTGTTTTTTCCTTAGTTAGGATCATAAAATCTATAATGGTAATTTTTATTAGGGATCATAAGGTCTACAATGGAATTTCTGCCTACGATCATGATATCTACAATGGGATTTCTGGTTAAGGGTCATAAAATCTACAATGGGATTTCTGGTTAAGGGTCATAAAATATACAATGGGATTTCTGGTTATGGAGTCATGAGATCTACAATTGGATTTCTGCTATTTTAGAATACATGTCAAGTGATTGCCCATGTGGAACCGGGGTTCGGACAACTGAACATATATTACAAGAACATCCAGAATAGAGAAATTTGTGATGCCAGACCTGGCCAGAGGCAGCAGAACTGATGCAGATCTGTGGGGCTGCCACCTGGATCTGGAGAAGACTGTGGACTTTGTTCTAGCAATAGAATTACAGATCTAGCATTTTTTTAAAAGCCTGAAGAAAAGGAGGAAGAAGAAGGAGGAGGCAGAGGAAGAAGAAAAAGGAGGAAAGAGGAAGAAGGAAAAAGTGTGTAATCTGTTCAATATTTAATTTTTGGCTGTAGTACAGTCGCTAACTATTTGTGGATGTAGTACAGTCACTAACTATTTTTGGCTGTAGTACAGTCGCTAACTATTTTTAGCTGTAGTACAGTCACTAACTATTTTTGGCTGTAGTACAGTCGCTAACTATTTTTGGCTGTAGTACAGTCGCTTACTATTTTTGGGAACAGCAGGTTATAATCCTTACAAATATAATGTCAATAAGTCAAGTTTCATTTAGACATAAACATAAAGAAAATAAAGACTATGATAGGGAAAAGTGACAAGAAACCATGTATGGAGATAAAAGTAAAAGATCAACTCTGGAACAGGTACAGAGTTTCTCCTATCTAGATCATATAATAATCAAAGAAGGCAGCTGTGAAAAAGAAATCACAAAGAGAATAGGTATATCAAAGTTGGTATTCAGCAACATGTGACACATACCGATATCAAAATAGATAAATCATATTTTGAAAATGAGAATTGTCAGGTGTTATGTATACTCAACACTACTTTATGGCGCAGAAACATGGACAATGAATAAAAAGTTGGAAAAGAGTATTGAAGCCCTCGAAATGTGGGTATATAGAAGATTGGGTCGCATTTCTTGGAAAGAGACGAAAACAAATTTGGAGGTATTTAAAAAGTTGGGAGTGAAAAGAGAATTAATGACCAAAATTAGAGTTAGAAAGTTACATTATTTTGGTCATATAACAAGACATACCTCCCCGTTGAAGACCATACTGGAGGGTAGGGGGGATGGCAGTCGTTCAAGAGGCATACAATGTTTTAATTGGGTGGAAAACATCACGAGATATAGTACACTGGAGACCCATTGCAGGCAACCTTCGATGCAGAGATGGCACTTGAACTGAACTGATAATGTCAGTTCTGCAAATCCACAATATAAATAAACTGCCAGACCTTAACAAAGCCTTAAGCAAACTAAAGAACAGGTAGTGCTATAGTAGATACCATCACAGAAAACAAGAGAGCAAAATAGGGAGCAGCACAAGAACAAATAATCACCTTCTAGAAGAAGACTTTTGTATCCACGACAACAGGACATGAGAGATTGAATAGCCAGTTATACAGTCTAAAATTGGCTCTTTCACCTGTATGTATGTGCACTGACAAGCAGCACAGAGAGCCAAACATTTCCTACAGTATTTATATGCTTAGGCAACTAAGTACTGACCCATAGATGCAAACTTCCACACTAATTTATTTTGAACTCATGAAGAACTCTCCACCTCAGAAACTTTAATAGACTCCAGAGAACTGGACTTTCACGTGCGGACATAATTTAAAAAAAACACTGCGAACGCAAAAAAAGAGAAGACTATTTATCGTATGAGTTATTTTCTGTAAAGTCACTTCGGGTTTTGTTCCTGTTATTTTGACAAGTATTTTCTGTGACTTCATTTCCATGAAAGGTGAAATCATTCATAATATTTATACTGCTTAACTTAACTGAACTTAGCTTGTTGAGCCGCGTAGAGCAGTGGTTAGCGCACTGGCTTCGCGTCTGAGTGGTCCTGGGTTCATTCCCCAGTTGAGGCGGAAATGTTTTTTCAGACCGCAATGGCTCCCGGGTTGACCCAGCCTTAAAGGGGTACCGGTTCAGTCTGGGAAGTAAAAGCGGCAAGGGAGAGGAGATGGCTACCGCCCTCATATTTACACCTTTGAGATCGCTTACACCTCACACCCCTACAGCAGTAATGCTATGGGTTATTTTACTTTACTTTTACTTAACTCAACCGCTTTATACTGGTTTAGAAGATAAGATACTGACTGATACAAGATACACCAAGAAGGGAAGTTACTAGATACTGATATTGGTGGCTGACACAAAGCAAACAAGAACCAATTGAGTGCAGACTAGTGCGTTATTGATTGAGTGGAGACTGGTGCATCATTGATAGAGTGGAGACTGGTGCATCATTGATAGAGTGGAGACTGGTGCATCATTGATAGAGTGGAGACTGGTGCATCATTGATAGAGTGGAGACTGGTGCATCATTGATAGAGTGGAGACTGGTGCATCATTGATAGAGTGGAGACTGGTGCATCATTAATAGAGTGGAGACTGGTGCATCATTGATAGAGTGGAGACTGGTGCATCATTGATAGAGTGGAGACTGGTGCATCATTAATAGAGTGGAGACTGGTGCATCATTAATTGAGTGGAGACTGGTGCATCATTAATTGAGTGGAGACTGGTGCATCATTGATAGAGTGGAGACTGGTGCATCATTGATTGAGTGGAGACTGGTGCATCATTAATTGAGTGGAGAGTGGTGCATCATTAATTGAGTGGAGAGTGGTGCATCGACTGTCAAAAGGTTACAGGATTAAGGAAGGAGGGAAGAATGTGCCAAAAAAAATTGTTTGTTCTTGATAAATAAAAAAAAGGTTCTACAAACTTGTTCAATATTGATTATCTTGCAGATCTTATCTGATGGTTACTCGGCTCATCTTAGCCAGCTGATGTCTCCTGGTTTCACCCGACCGGCTGTTGGAAACGCCCGAATGTTCCTTCGTAAGTCTAATTTCCGTCTGTCTACCCACGAGCACCACGGCAGAGACGGCAAAAAGTCAGCTCGACGCACAATCTCACATCCGCCAGGAGGACACGTAAGCTCCACATCCGAGTACATGTCCGTGCCCTCAGGGAGCGACGGTGCTGCAACTAAAATTGTTGTCCAGGATTTTTCAAGTGACAACAGCGGTTCTCCCCGAGGAAGAGATCCATCGCCCAGACTGCAGCTAACAGCTCACGGAAAGACTACAGATATTTAGCTTGGATAAACAGTATTTTTACAAGGGCTCACAATAAAACCACAGGTATTTCCTCTGGATAAACAGTTTCATACAAAGGCTCACAAAAACTGACCAGAGGAAAACATTTTAGTTCTTGTTCAGTGCATATAAGATTCTGATACTGTAGATGTCACCTCGTAATATTTACCCTTAAGTTGTACAATTTTTTTTTGTTATGTCCTTCAGTGTACAACACCGTAAAGTGTTAGTTTATTCTCCCAAAGCATTTTGTTATATCAAATTATGTAAATATATATTTTTTGTAATACCAGCTGTCTGTATGACATTTTATAAGAACTGCAGAAACATTTGAACAAATCAGTCCAAAATGTTCTGTCTGTCTGATTATCTATGTTTCGTAGTGTCCTGAAATGGTCATGTTAGTTTTCTGAATGAATTGAATTAGCCAGTAGTATTTAACCTGCTCTGGTAACATTTCCCAGAATTCAACTGTTAGTGGCTGATAATTTTAGAATTGTATGTATTTTGTAGTTAGTCTTTTTGAGGGGTTGATTGATTGGTTGACTAATTTTTTGATTTATTTACCTTCTAACTCCAAGTGAAGCATAGAGCCTGCAACAGCATTTGGCCTCTTACAGGTAACTGTATCGTACATTTGCAGTGGCAGTTTGAATAGCAGTGGTTTTACACGATGACATGGCTACTAGCTCTATGCACAACCCTCCATAGTCATGTTTTATTACATGCTTGGCAGATTATGGTTGTTTTATTCTCATCAATCTGGGTTTTCAGCTACACGATAGTTATAATTTTCTACCCATTTGATCATTCCCTGCACCACCCTTACCCTATTTTCACCTGTCCAACACTAAAAACACATATAGGTGTGCACTTTCTCATGTACAATTTTGCTCACCTATTTTATTCTACTTCTAAATTTTGCTATCTGTAACTTTTAGAGCAACTCAAAGAACTATTGATGCTTATCCCTATCAATGGATACATGTATATACTGATGGATCCGCATTTAAAACCACCATAAAAGCAGGTTATGACGTTTATATAAAATACCTGGACGGATCCTCTGATGAACTGTCTGATGCTTGCGGGGAGGTTTGCTTCAACTATGAAGCTGAAATCGCTACACTTGAAGATGCTTTATACTATCTGAGGATAGTTTGTTATACCTTTCCATCAAAGGTCCAGAATACTGCTATTTCCACAGATTCAATGTCAGCTCTTCAAGCATTAGAAGTTGCTGGTCATAGTAGACCTGACCTTATCCAAATATCTTTAGACATTGACCACATTATCACTTCCAGTGCTGTCAAAATAGTTCTGAAAGTGCATCACTAGACATTCAAGCACACCAGGCAATGACAAAGCAGACAGACTAGCAAAGGATAGATCAAGACTAGAACAGTCACACATAGCAAAACTTTACAAACAACTCATAAGATCAGCAAACAAAGAAACCTGGCTGAACATGGTCCATCATGGAAAACAGGGGAAGGGAGGTCTACAGACATTTGGCAAGCCCCAGTCCAAATGACAGTGTAAATCAACTCACAAGAAAGGATCAGAGCACCATTTTTCGACTGAGAATCCAACACATCCCACTAAACAAACACCTGAACAGAATCCAACCACAACACACTCCTGAGTGCCAGCTGTGCGCATAACCATATGAAACCGTTGATCATCATCTCTTTGAGTGCTCAACGATTTTAGGAAAATGCTTCTTCCTCCTTGGCCAGATACATGGAACACTTTCTATGGCACTAGACAACAGCTGATAAACACGTCCAGATACCATTACATGGCATTGGGTCGAAGGGTGAGAGCCCGGATGCTGCTGGATCCACAACAACAGCAATTTTGCTAAACCTGTTTTCTTCTACTTCTAGATTTTGCTATATGTAACACTTAGAATTACCTCTGTAGATGACACTGTATAAGCTGTGCAGTTATGGTTTATGTAGAAACTTGTTTTGAATAATGAGGTTGCTGTCACCATGCACACACCTCTTCAGTCATCTTTTATGACATGAGTGGAATGTTACAGTAGCTCTAATCTTTAGATCCCACAAATTGGCCTTCAGACTCCAGGCTGTGATTTACCCTCTTCCCCCTCTAGTGTGGTTTATATCACCCTTCTATATGCACATAAAACAAGGACAGTCTATAGCAGACATGTCAGGAAACCTAATCATTTCCACGTAAACTGTCTCCGCAGACTGCTCAGGATCAGTTGTCAGGATAGAGCGCCCAACTCTGTAGTCCTCAGCAGGGCAAAACTCTGCTCTGGTATCCATACGCTGTTGCAGAAAGCCCAGATCGGATGGACTGGGCATGTCAATCGCATGTCAGATGTGCCTCCCTAAACAACTGTTGAATGGTGAGCTCAGAACAGCATAGCGCTCACCAGGGGGACAGAAGAAATGATATAAAGACACTCTGAAAGTTTCTTTGAATAGTTCCTCCATCAATGTTGCTGCCTGGAAGATGCTTTCTCCAAACCGTTCAGTCTGGTGCTCAGTGGTTTTAAAGTAAGGTGTCCGCCTCAGATTCCGGTGGTCGTGGATTTGAATTACGGAAAGAATTATGGGATTTTTTCATGTGTATTTTCTGGTAACAATTTCTCTGATCTCTGGATGATGAGATCGGACCCCTGTGTTCAGTGTCGAGCACATTAAAAATCCCTTTGCAGTTAGAAATAGAAGCGTACGTTTAGCAGCCACTGTCCAGACAACATTTTTTCATTCTAGTTAAAAATCTACCAAAATTATTTAAACCTTAGGGGGAATTTTGAAGACCTCTTGGCAACTGTCAAAAAAAGAAAACTCGCTTGGTACGGTCACATACCGAGATTAAATGGTCTTGCAAATACGATCCTGCACAGAAAGGTGCGAGGCAGATGATAAAGAGGTCATCCCAAAAAGAGGTGGGAGGACAACATAAAAGAATGGACTAATCTCCGACCAGAAGAGGCACAGTCTGCGGCCACTGACAGAGAAGGATGGCATGGTGTTGTTAGCATGTCTTCATGTATACCCCAACGACCTCACTGATTACAGGATGACCTGACAACTTATAGTCGAAGCCTTTATCTACCTACCAGCAGACATTAACATGCCTGTTTGAATACCAGGATTCCAAGTAACTAACACTACGTAACGTCACTCACAGCCCATGGTTAAGAGATTAAATGTAACTAGAAAGAGAATGATCTTGACTGTTTCTGGTGATCACATTAATATGAGGAATCATAGAAATCAATGTACAAGGTCTGTCAATGACATCCAATATAGCAACTACTATTACTTGCTCAGTCTGTGGTACACACACACACAGTACTTCAAAGGGCTGAACCTCACCTACCAGGTCAGACTCTTGATTGTGCATCCTGATATAGCCAAAAAGATTGTGTCTAAAAGATAAAGTGTAAGCCTAGCAAACAGTCACCCTCAGACAGTTGTTGTTGTCTTTGTTGTTGTTGTCTTTGTTGTTGTTGTCTTTGTTGTTGTTGTCTTTGTTGTTGTTGTGAATGCCCACAATGAGTAGGTTTACTCTTTTGTGCGCCCTGAAAAGGACGTTTAGTGGCAGGTTGCAGTAGCTTTTCTCATATCCCAATAGTGCTGATGAAGGTGGACCGGGGTCTTCCAGGCAGTTGTGTTATGTTTGGCTTTTTCTGCATGTTGCTCACTACTATGGGGATCACATTGATTAGCCAGACTGCCAAGAACAGTCCGTTTCCAGGGGGGTCTTGGCCAGCATATTTTGCCTGACCCTGACTAACTTGCCTGATCAGGCAGTCAAGACAGAGTACTAGCCAATGAGATCTTTATATATAAATTTGTTTAAATGCCACAAGTGATGAGAAATAAAAACAGACATCCTATAGGAGTGGGATACACAACAAAAATGGTTAGTAAACTATAGATGTTTTTGAAGAGTACTAAATGTCACAAACAAAGACCAAGTTACAAATGAGGAAATACGAGAAAGAATTACAACAGCATAGAACCATTTGAAGACTTCTTGGTAACTCTAAAAAGACAGAAACGCACTTGATACAGCCACATATCGAGATCAAATGGTCTTGAAAATACGATCCTGCATGAAAAATTGCAAGGTGGACGATGAATAGGTCGTCCCAAAACGAGATGGGAGAACAACATAAAAAAATGGATCGCTGATTGAGAGGGGTGGCGGGGGGTTATCTTCATATATGCCCCAACGACTTCACCAGTTACGGAATGACCTGACCTGACACTATATTATGTCTAAATGCTTTAGCCACATTAAACTTTACTGAAGGATATGGTACCTGACAAGCGAGGCACAGGCTGACCAAGGGCATTAAAGAGGTTCTGTATGTGACAGTGACTGAGGCAAGCTGGTCAAATATCGAGAGTCTTTCAGATTAGCTGTTATCAGAGTGATGTTCAACAAAGTACATGATGATGATGAAAAGTATGTAGCAGACAATTTTCTTCCTGAAAATGTTGAGACGAAAAGCAATTGAAATTTATACATGTGATTAAGCAACCTCACCCCTTAACAACCATTGCTACTGAAAATGTACTGCAAACAAATGGATTCAAATGGGCTGGGTAAGGTAAACCAAATGTAGTGTTGTACCTAGACTCCACTATCTGGAGTGACAGGGGAAAGGATGAGGGTTTGTATCAGACATTGCAGAAGAAATGCTGCAGACACTCCTTGAAAATGTCTCCGAACAGCTTCAATATTGATGTCACTTCCTGGGAGATACTTTCACAAGACCTTATCACCTGGCAAACTAGTATCACTGAAGGTGCTCAGATTGCAGAGAGTACAGCTATCACGGAGGCTCAGCGAAAGCGTGCTGTTTGGGAAAAAAAAGCAATACTTGCAACGTTTTCGCATCCGGCTTTCCCATTAGTGCCCTGAATGTGGCAGGGTGTGCTGTTCCAGGATTGGTCTTTACAGCCATCAGAGAACACATTTCACGACAATAGTCTGATGATGTTGCCATCTTCACTTGCAGTGGGCAACTATTATTATCAGACATGGGTATCAGGATGTTATAGACTTTATTGTACTAGGTTTCAGCTATGTCTAAGGATAGGTCATCAGTTCCCTTCCTATCTCTAACTGTGTCTGGTACCTATTTACAGATGGGTACACTATAGCATATTGAGGCTAGTTATCGAACACTGTCCTGCAGGAGGCATACAGTATAACTTCTTTTTAACTCAGATTCACATGAGGATGCAGCACAGTGAATGAGCTGACAGCAGTCGGCAACTCATGGCTGGCTGCTTGAATCAAGCTCAGCAAACTAAAGCTAATCAAAACCCTATTCCACCTCCAGGTTTGCAGCCCTGGAAACATCCTGCACTAGTGTAGTCTGGCTAAGGTAATAAGGATCGCAGGGGGAAGATAAAACCAGCACCCAAAAAAGTCCGCTGAAATCGGATGTGTCGGACGGAAAGATGCAGATATCGTAGCCTCACTGTAGACTACAATACAAAGTCCTTTTCAGAAGAAACACCGAACGAGGACAATGATATGCATGATCTAAGAATATAATATTTATAGTTGTTGCAAACTATGTTTATATATACATATTAATTGCTGACAAACTGATTTTATAAGTATTTGCTATTCCACACTGCCTCTTCATCTCTTTATTTATTTAACATCAATATTACCATCTTTCTTCTTTCATGCATCTGTAAGCATGGGGTTATAACTGTAGTTGGCCTTCCTATAATAACCCTGTGCAAATGTAATCTATGTACTCTTACAGTGGTCATTTCTGTAGCAGTGTAAGATAATATTGCTAGCCCCATATATAACCCTTCTTAGTCATACTTTTGCATTTGGTAACACAGATGAATGAGTCTGCCTTCACACTTGGTCAGATGGTCAGCTGTTTAACCTTGCAAGGCTCAAGGCCAAAATGAAGATAAGGGAGATCACCATTAGGGACATGCTTTTCATTGATGGTGCTGATATTGTCAGCCACAGTCAGCAGAAACTTCACAGCTTGATGGATTGCTTCTCCCAGGCTTGCAAAGATTTTCATCTCTCAATAAGTCTCTACAAATGTGCTGGGACTAGAAATAGATGCCACATCAATTCTTAGCATCAATAATTATGAACTGGCAGCTGTGCACTAATTCACATACCTGGGGTTCCTCATCAACGGCATTTGAACGTGTGTTTTGAACACAACATGCGTTTTGGAAAACCAGAAACTCACAATTAAAACCAAGGATATGGTGTTCAATGCATGTGTCGTCAGCACACTTCTATATGGCAGCGAAACTTGGACAACATATGCCATACAAGAACATAGGTTCAACATCTTCCATCTATAATGTAATTCATTCTTGGAATTACATAGAAAGGCAGAATGACGATTGCAGAGGTGTACTCTCACACTGGTCTCCCAAGCACATACACTCTCCTTAGAAAAGACTGCACATGGAAGATGGTCACATTCCCAAAGAAATCCTCTATAGACAATTGACAGATGGCAAAAGAAACAGTCGGGCCAATCACAGCTGAGGTTCAAAGAAGTGTGTAAGCATGACAGGAAGGCTCTGGACATGAGTCTGACATCCTGGGATGAAGCAGCAGACCAATCCAAGTGGAGGGCCACCTCACACTTCGTGAAAAGAAGCTCTTGTAATACTGAGAAGTGAAACGACAATGCCGCAAGGAGAGAGAAAGAAAACCTTTCCAAGGTCCTATCATCCTATAGTCAGTCATGGCTGAAAGGACTACGACTAGTCATACTTTATGACATGTAAAATACATTCAAGTTGGCCCGTTTTTTTCATACCCAAGAAAGCTCTATGAGGACATAATGTGGATAACATATATATATATATATACAAGGGACTTGTCATAAGTCTTTATCCTGTCTATGAAAGAGTAGGAGGAGAAAGTTGATATTTGGCACATATGTAGCTCATTCAATTTGTACTGGACTTGAGAAGTATGAATTTCCGTCCTCGACGGGTTTACCCGGTATGATGCATGACGCAACACACCTTATTGACCCGATATGCTACTTTAACAGTTTGTCACAACAATGGAGAAATCAGAGGCCAGAACTGTGATAAAATTCTGGATGTTGCAGGGAAAAACACCTACATAAATACACAGGGAGATGGAACCAGTGTATGAGGAATTCTGTCCGTATGCTTCAGTAATAAAAATTGGTGTAGGATGTTTAAGTGTGACCATTCCCATGTTGCTGATCTTCCAAGATCAGGAAGACCATTCTCAGAGTGCAGGGATGGAAATGCTGCAAGAGTGAAGAAAATCATTGACCAGGATAGGAAAATGACAATTGCAGAGATATCTAGGTCAGCAAAATTCAATGATAGTACAGTTTTAAGAATTTTACACAACAGACTGAACATGAGAAAAGTGTGTGCCCTTGTCTGCTGACATGTGAATAGAAACAAACGAGGGTTGATTGCTGTGGCCAGTTGCTCAAAATGTGTTGGTCGAAAAACATGTTGCCGACCATGGTGACAGTAGATGAGACTTGGGTTCACCATTATGACCCAGGGTTTAAATCTGTAATAGATGCAAATGGGCAGGAACTTGAGGTGGTAAAACGTTTCAAATATCTGGGATCATTGATCAGTGAAGAGGGATCGAAGCCAGAGGTAATTGCATTAATAGCACAAAAAACAGCGGCCCTGACTCAGCTAAAACCTATATCGCAAGACAAGCGACTCGCCCTCGGCATAAAATTTAGACTAATGCGCTCTTTGGTGCTCTCAATATTTCTGTATGCCTGCGAGACCTGGACCATTACAGCAGATATCCAGGGCAGGATCCATGCAATGGAAATGAGGTGCTATAGAAAACTCCTAAATGTTACATATAAAGATCGTGTCACGAACGTAGAAATCTGTCACAGAGTTGAAGACGCTATTGGGCCTTTTGAAGATCTGTTCACAGCTATCAAAAGACGACAGATGGCCTGGTGCGGGCACGTCGCGAGGTCCAACGGAATGTCCAATGGAATTACCAACTCGATACTCTTTGGTTCCGTACCGGAACAGAGAGGGCGAGGACGTCCAAGGAAGAGATGGGTGGACAACATCACTGAGTGGTCAGGCCTTCGTTCCGGTGAGATACGTCAGGCGGCGACAGACAGAGAGGGATGGCGTGGGATTTTGGGAGTGTCTTCATGTGTGCCCCAACAACCTGATGGGTTACGGGATGAACTGAACTGAACTGAACTGATACACATACATCTCACAACTAATGCATTTCTTTAGGCATTTATCCCAGCAATCAATAATTGTTATATAATATAAAACATGGTAGTGGAGATACCTTTTTATAATTGTATACAGTATTATCAGCTATACAATGCTTCACTAAAGTCACGTTACTACATAGTGTTTTCATACTTGTTCCAGATCAACAATATATCATACTTTTAAAAGATCTTATAGAGTTAGTGTAATACTAACCTTGCAAGCAACATTGCGTTTAACAGTAAATTCTCAGTTTTTTGTTACGACTAAACCGAAGGCTACCCGAAAACTGAATTTTCCTAATAGCTGATCATCACTAAATCAGAAAAATCTGGGAAGTAAATGCGGCAGATGTGATGCTGACCACATCATTCATTATACGCCGTGGGTTACAAAATAATATGGGCCTAACACCATATTTTCCTATGCACCGCATGGTGTGACAGGATCTTTACTTTTTACTACCGTATTTAAATTACCATAACTCTGTACAAAACTCACTAACTTAACTTAATGTTAACTACAGAGTCTATATATGCAACCAGTTTCTCAGAGGGTTGTTAACTGATGCGCGAGTCCATTTTAATAGACTCAAACACTAGAGCGAAGTAGACCTGCAGCCTGTTAGGTGCCATTTATGCTGACTAAAACTTAATGTTAATGTACATATGTTGCTAGTGAAGAAATAAAAGCACTATAATCTATATACAGCTCACATCACATTATTAAGACAAAACCGTCTGATGTTGTGGCCATCACTACTTGCAATTTTATTTTTTTTTAAATAGTTTTAATATTATAATGCATCAAATATCAACTGAATACTGTCTATAATGAAAATACTTTGTAATCTAATTAATCAGCCTTGAATCATTAAGCACAAGTTCAACAGTATGTTCTGTTATTAGTCTTTTGGAAGAGCCATTTCAGGTTTTGGACACCGCCATTTTAGTGTAACTCTCCATAAAATAAGTTTGCTTTATGACGTAATTATTTGTGCATAAATTGTCCATTCCTAGTACACCTATCTAATGTAGGTCTATGAGACCGAAATACTGGTTGCTCTGGGAATGGATGTTTTTGCATACATACTTATATTTTGGGTTTTTGTGTTAAAAGGATAGTAAGTACTGTCTAATACAGATGTGTAAGACCGAAAGGTGCAAATATCTCAGTCAAGCTGTAAACTTGTGACATAACGCATTCCGTTCTCCTGACTACATCCTGATACTTACAAAGCCTTGTACAGTGCTTATTAGCGGGAGATTGAGAACGAACGCAGAAGAAGAAGAAGAACCGTCTATAGAAATAGACAAGATTACAAGCAATTTTATCAGCAATTGAAACACCATTCTCATCAACAATACCTCCAAAACAAATAAGATTCAATGAAAAGTCAGATGATGGAAATGTGCCATCTCCTGACCTTTTATGCAATAAATATATTTATTTTTCAATATATATTTCTCTACCACAATGAGCCAAAGACAAAACGTTTCCAAGATAAGCAATATATTTCTTTTAGTTTTTGTATAATTATTTTATAGGCCTAGCGCTATTGTGCACTTGATATATAGTAGAAGTAACACGTCATTTTTTGCTATATGCATTTACAAATGATGAAAACCAGGCTGTGATTTGCTTTTGATCTAAATCGGCTATATGGTAGACATCTGGTCCATATGAGTGGAGCACTACTGTATGCATCTTAAATCTGTTCTGACCATGGGTCGATGTGGTCGAAAGGTAAGACACTACTTACCTCTCATAGCGATGAACAGAAACAGTGGATGGTTGAATCTTACAATTTTCAAGCAACCCCTGCTCTCAAGTGAGGTGTGACCAGAGTGCCTGCATCCTGAGTTACCTCCAGTCGTCTTGACTTATGTCTTGTCCAAGTTAGTTCTGGACCAGAGAGTAGGATTGATGACCAGCACAGTTTCTTCCTCACTATAATCCAATTACAGCACAAGTTAAATTATCAAGAAAAAAACCATCTGATGATGTCGCCATCATCGTTTTGCGATAGGCAACTAACTTAAATCTGTTCTGGCAACTCCCTGTTCTGGCAACTCCCTGTTCTGACAACTGCTGCATTTATAAAGTAGTTTATACCAACAAAGGGTTGCTATACCTGAGGTAAGGCGCGAATCTGTCAAGAAATAAAAGCATAAAACGGTGGGTTTTTTTTATCCCACAAATTTCAAGCATCCCCTGGTCTCAAAGAAGGTGATATCTTCACCTAGTCTGGTCGGAGATGAGAAATAAACACAAAGGTCCCATGTACATATTGTGTATGTAATAGAACTCATTGCAGTCTAAAATCTGAACGAGCAGGCTGTTAGCCACAGTCCAGACAAGGCAATGAAATTCCTACTCAAAAATGACTTGCGTGAAGGCCAAAAGGAGGCATCTCTCTCCATCATACAAAAACACAACAGTCCAATCACCTGGTTGTCAGCACACTTGATTACAAACATCTGAAACATAGAAAGTGTAGATCAGACATGTGAAACATAGAAAGTGTAGATCAGACATGTGAAACATAGAAAGTGTGGATCAGACATGTGAAACATAGAAAGTGTAGATCAGACATGTGAAACATAGAAAGTGTAGATTAAACATGTGAAACATAGAAAGTGTAGATCAGACATGTGAAACATAGAAAGTGTGGATCAGACATGTGAAACATAGAAAGTGTAGATCGGACATGTGAAACATAGAAAGTGTAGATCGGACATGTAAGACAGCTAAATCGTGTTCCCATGAGCTGTCAGTGCAGGCTGTTCAGAATTAGATGACATGACAAAGTACCTAACTCTGAAATTCTTAACAAGTCAACCATGTGATCAGTTGATCAGAGGAATGGATAAATTAGACTATAACAAGTTTTTTAAAATACAGCCACCTACAATAACACGAGGGCATAGCTACAAGCTGACTAAAGAGAGGTCCAGATTAGATATTAGGAAATATTTTTTAGTCAGAGAGTGGTGTCTGCTTGGAATGCATTGCCAGGGGAGGTAGTGGAGGCAGGGACAGTTAATGCATTTAAGAATAAACTGGATGCGCATAGCTTTTAGAGCAAGGTGATGTAAATGTAACAAGTTGTATACAGACTCTGCAGGGTCTTCTAAACCAGTATAAAGACGTTAAGTTATGTTGAGCATCCGAATGCTCCTGCAGAAAGCCTGGATAAAATGGACGGGACATGTTGTTGACATGTCCGATGAGTGCCACTCAAAACAGTTGTTGTACGCTGAGCTCAGAACAGGCAGACACTTATCAGAGGGACAGGAGAAATGCTATGGAGACTCCATAAAAATATCTCTGAAAAGTTTCAGCATTGATATCACTTCCTTGGAGATGATTGCACAGAACTGATCTGCCTGGCATGCTGTTGTTGTTTAATGCCCACAATGAGTAAGTTTACTCATTTGTGTGCCCTAAAAAGGACATTAAGTGGCAGATTGTAGTAGCTTTCCTCACATTCTGAGCATGCTGATGAAGGTGGACCATGGTCCTTCGGGTGGCTGTGCTAATCTTGGCTTCATCTGTGTTGTGCTCACTACTACAAGGATCACATCTCATCAGCCAGGTTGCCTTGAAAACAATCTCTTTCCAGGGAACTCTACAAGGAAGAGAAATTGTGGTCTTGGTCAGTGTATTGTGCCTGACCCTGACATGACATCCTGGTCAGTGTATTGTGCCTGACATGACATCCTGGTCAGTGTATTGTGCCTAACATGACATCCTGGTCAGTATGATGTGTCTGACTGGACTAGCGACTCATCACACAATGTGCTGAGATTACTGAGCAGAATATAATCACCATGTCTCGGAGAAAGTGAGCTGCTGAAAAAACATAACACACGATGACCCCATAGCCTACTCCTCAAATTGTGTGTCCCAAGTGATGCATAGTCTGCCATGCCAGGATTGAATTTTACAGTCATATGAGATTACATATCACAGCACATTTTTGATGCTGTTGCCATCACTGCTTGCGATGGGCAACTATTATAATGATATTAAAAAAAGACCTCTACACCCCCGAGGGGTGGAAGAGGCTTTTCTTCTTCGATGAACTGATGTGATGCTTATAGCTCGGTGAGATTTACAAAAGAGGCATTTCAAACCTTCGCAGGTCTCCCACAGCTTTTTGAGCATGGTCACTTCTCGAGGCAGACTGCTTCTCTTTGGTCTGCATAAGTGGGGCAGTCCTACAGGATATGTTCTGGTGTTTTCTTGGGTGCTCCGCAATCAAACGTGGTGGTGTCTCTGAGAACCAATCTGCATGCTTAAGTACCAACCTTGTTATATCAGTTTGTTATACCTCAAAACACACAAAATCAAGGTATATGCAGTCTGAGTGGTGATCTGACAGAAAAATGTTTTGAAAATATTCAGTACCATAATTAGTTATTCGCGTGACATAAAGAGTTTCTCTTTGACCTGGATTTGACTGAAACCCCATTTTGTATTGCTATCATTGTTTTGCGATGGGCAACTAACTTAACACTATACTGGCAACTCCTTGTTCTGACAACTACTCTATTTTTAAAGTACTTTATACCAACAAAGGGTTGCTATACCTGAGGTAAGGCTAGTCTGTCAAGAAATAATAAATATATATTTTCTTTTCTTTCTGTGAGCAGTATATTTATATATATATATATATATACTGCTCACAGAAAGAAAAAGATATTGTAAGTTGTAATCATTTATTACAGAACTGCATGGTTTTTAAAAGTTATAATGTATATATGGACATCGACAGACATACACTCCCTGACTCTCACATACAATTTGATGCTGTCTCTGTGGCATGTGTTGAGCAGGTCAATTTCTTCTTCTTCTTCTTCTTCTTCTTCATCGTACGCAGTCAGACAGTAACCATTATTTTTTCGAAAAAAGCGGCGGTCATCCTGAGGCTGTCGCCGCTGCCATAGAGCTTGTCTTGCAGTTCCACTGGTGATGGCCACATCTGCTCTCTCTGATCCTCGTATGTCGGGCAGTTCTGCAGCAGATGTTCAGCGGTCATTTTACCGGTACCGCACGGGCATTCGTCGGTACCACCTATCTTCAATTTGTTGAATAGGTGGTACCTCAGTCTATTGTGGCCAGTGCGAAGTCTGAAGACAACGACCTGCTCTCTTCGGTTCAACTGGTAATAGGCATCGTTTTTGGTGTAACCAGTATGTTCGGTTTCCCATTTGGTCATGTATCTGGCTTTGATAAGCCGTTTTGACTCTTCGTACGTCATACTAGTATATGTTTGTGGTAGTCTTGCACCTTCTTTTGCCAGTCTGTCTGCCTCCTCGTTGCCTTGGATGTTGCAGTGTGATGGGACCCACTGTACCACTACCCTTTTTGGTGCAGACTGCTGGCACAGTTTGCAGAGTGCTGCTCTTAAGTCATTAAGCTCAGTGTTTTTCTGGCTTTTTAGCGCTGTGACTACGGCGAGAGCATCTGTAAGCAGGACTATATGGCTTTCATTTGTGTGTCACAGAGCCGTACAATAGTACGAACTTGACATTGGAGTTGAAGATCAGTATTTTTGTGGCAGGCTTAATTTATTTCGATTTCCACAAATTCTTTAAAGCAATAAAAGTCCCTCTCACCTTTTGTAATTTAAATTTTAATATCTCCGTCTGTACCTCCAACCGTACCTATATTACTACCAAGGTATATGAATTAATCTACCTCTTGTAATGCTGTGTCTCCCAGTGCAATCTTATTGTCGCTATGCGATTTTATTGTCATAATGTTTTATTTTGTCTGTGTTCCCTCAGACATAATTTCAGTGACCATTTAGTATGTATATTTATTTTATTTTGCATTTGGTTGTGGTGAGAGACAGAAGAGCTAATTCATCAGCAAACTCCAGATCACCAAGTCTTTTCACCAAAAGCCATTGAAATCCATTTTCATATAAATAGAAGTTGTGTTCTTTATAATTCAGTCAATAGCCAGCAGAAAGAGGAATGGAAATAAGAGACAGCCCTGTTGAATAATGATAAGAGACAGCCCTGTTGAATGATGATAAGAGACAGCCCTGTTGAATGATGATAAGAGACAGCCCTGTTGAATGATGATAACAGACAGCCCTGTTGAATGGTGATAACAGACATCCCTGTTGAATGATGATAACAGACAGCCCTGTTGAATGATGATAAGAGACAGCCCTGTTGAATGATGATAAGAGACAGCCCTGTTGAATGATGATACCAGACAGCCCTGTTGAATGGTGATAACAGACAGCCCTGTTGAAGGCTGATAAGAGACAGCCCTGTTGAATGATGATAACAGACAGCCCTGTTGAATGGTGATAACAGACAGCCCTGTTGAAGGCTGATAAGAGACAGCCCTGTTGAATGATGATAAGAGACAGCCCTGTTGAATGATGATAACAGACAGCCCTGTTGAATGGTGATAACAGACAGCCCATTTGAAGGCTGATAAGAGACAGCCCTGTTGAATGGTGATAAGAGACAGCCCTGTTGAATGATGATAAGAGACAGCCCCGCTGAATGATGATAAGAGACAGCCCTGTCTCATGTCAGTTCATATCTCAAAGGACTAAAAGCACTCCATAACTTTCTTAGTTACATTAGTAAACATCAGGGGGACTTCATATTGTCTGAACAATTTCTAGAGTGGTTCCCTGTCTGAACTGTAAAATGCCGTCCCATAATCGACAAACCTATATAAAGTGGTGCGTTCAATTCTACATTTTGTTCAACAATATTCCACAGTGCAGCTTTCTGATCTAAGCTGGATTATTTTGTCAAAAACGTGTTTGTCTCTCAATTGTTTATCTATGGTCCCTTTCAATCTTTCTAACATGATCCTCTTCAATATCTTCCCAGGCACGGATAACATCGCTATACCACTATAATTGGTGCCCTGTTGCTGATTTCCTTTCTTCAGTAATTTCATTACATAGCCTTCTTTCCAGTCTGCTGGTATTTCTTCTCTATCCCAAACTCTACAAAGTAATTTGAATAATAACTGTTGAAGTGTTGTTTGCTCTAATTGATTTCGCTGAGACAACAGACGCTAGGGGATTTACCATCTTTCAGAAGTAAAATACCTTTCCTGATTTATTTTCTAGTCGGCTTTGAACAATTAACATACAGTTTCAAATCCACCGATTGAATGTCTATGGGATCTTCTAGAACTAACCTATTAAATAGTTCTATACACTATGTAGAAGCTGTTTAATTATGAAAATTTCATGAGAATTTTAACAAAGTATTATATATTTGATTTCAAATGAAAATCTTGAGCTGTAATTTTATCTAATATATATATATTCTCAAAGAATAGTGCATATATTTTAAGTTAACATTTAATTGTATTCTTAAATACTGGTGTTAACTTGTAGGCTTATTCTGATAAAATAGTTATATTTTCACTTAATATTTGTTTATAATTTACCATGAAATAGGATATACTTCAGTTAACCTTTGTGTGAATTCTCATATGGTTATTTATATTTTACATTAACATTTATTTTAATTCTATAAAGGTTGGTGTATATTTCAGTAACGCTTATATGCATTCTGAAAAATGGGTTATATTTCAGTTCACATTTATATGGGTTCTTAAAAAAAAAAAGGTCTTTATTTTAAGTTTTGATGTGCTTTCATAAAATGTCTTAAATCTCAGTTAATATTTGTGCCATTTCAAAGTCATTTAGTTTTTCAGTTGTCATTTATATTTATTCTTATAACATGGGGTATATTTTAATTAACTGTTATGTTTATTCTCATAAAATGGGGTATATTTTAATAAATTTTTATGTTTATTCTCATAATACGGGGTATATTTTTGTTAATGTTTCTGCTGTCATGAAATGGTGTATATTTTAGTTAATTTTTGCTTGTCAATTTAAATCGAGGAGCGCGTGGTCGAATGGTTTCGAGAAATGGTCATGAAATGGTTTATATTTAGTTAATATTTACATGTACTCTCATGAAACGGTGTATATTTCTGTTAACGTTTGTACTTTCATGAAACGATGTATATTTCTGTTAACATTTAGGCATACTCTCATGAAATGGTGTATATTTCTGTTAACATTTACGCATACTCTCATTAAATGGTGTATATTTAGTTAACATTTACGCATACTCTCATGAAATGGTGTATATTTAGTTAACATTTACGCATACTCTCATGAAATGGTGTATATTTTAGCTAACATTTACATTTCTTTTCATCAGGTGTTATAAATCTGAAGTTAACATTCACATATATATTTTAAAAAAAGGTATATATTTTCAGGTGCAGTATATTTGTTCTCCTGATGTATGAAGCATACTTTGTCAAACTCTTAGGAATCATTCATAAATATATGGCTTGTCTTAATGTTGTATATTTGATGTCAGTTTTATACTTCATTTGACTTCAAGAGTTATATATTGTTTCAATGACTGATCTCATTTCATATTGTTTACAGATGTCACATATACGCTTTTAGTTCATGTTAATATCTGGATTTCCAACTGCCAGCTTTTAGCATTGCACTATAAAGCTGAACCTTAATTTAAGATATAGCTAAGTGCCATGACAATAATTGCAGTCGGGAATGAACATAACTCTTCATTGACTAAGTCGCATGCTATATGAGGTGGGGGGGGGGCAGTTCCCTTCCTTGCTGTTTTTACCTTCCCCAACTCACGCGTCAGGTACCCATTTACAGTTGGGTCTACTAGAGAAGCAGTTGTACCAGATACTAACCATGGCCCAGATTTGTTTCTGTCCGTCCAAGAATTAGAACCCTGTCGCGCTGTAATCCCAGTCTAGCAAGCCAGCTCACTGTCGACTAGGCTACACGCTCCACATATTAGTTAGAGGTTATTAATTGCAGTCTCACTGGTCATGTGTTGCACAACAAAATATTTTAAAGGTTCACACCAATACAGAAAATACCTCTTTCATTATGTGCATATTTAATATGTTTTGATCAAAAACATGCGGTCGGATAGAACCGGTTGGTAAAATGTCTGTGTTCACCATCCTAACTGCCCCATGTGATGTAGCATAATTATTTTCAACACAAAGGGCCTCAGATCCTCTTACTGATATGAAAAGAATAAGGTCACTGCACGCCCATACATGTAGTCTTCTTCTTCATCTTCATCTTCATCGTTTGTTCTCAAACTCCCACTATCAAGCCCTGAAAAGAACTTTGCAAGTAGCAGAATATTGTACGGAATGCGTTGTGTCGTAATTTACAGGTTGACTGCGGTATTTGCACCTTTCGTCCTGACACATCCGATTTCAGCAGGTATTTTCAGGTACCGGGTTAGCCTTCCCTCTTTGATCCCTTCTCCTTAGCTAGTCTGCTCCTTTGCAGCCAGTTATCCAGGATCACCGCTTGGAGGTGGGTCTTGGCAGCTGTGGTTCGATGGCCCTGACGCTAGCAGTCAGCTTTGGATCACTGACCTCTGCAGCTCATGCATTGTTCACCATCTTGATCCCCATGCATGTAGTAAAAGATGACTAAAGAGATTTGTGCATGGGACTAGCAACCATATTGGGTAAAATAAATTGCCACTGAAACGATATCTGAACAAGCACATCAAGTGCTATGGTGCAGGCTTCCTAATGGAGACCAACTATGGTCGTGGTTCTGTACTCTGGTTGGACGGGAAAAGTGACAAGCAGAATAAAGCATTGCTAGAACTGATTTGTTCTAGGCTTTTGCAAGCAAGATATTTTTATAAATTTGCAAAATGAATGAGTTGTGAACTATACATTTTTGGTTCATCTTCCTCTTGGAATTGAAGAATTTGAGCTAACCTGTTCTAGATTTATGATTATTCATTTAACATTCATCATCATCATCATCTGGTTGATCAGTCCTGAGATGTAAGGTTGTCTGAGTATTTCTCTCCACTTGACCCTATCCTCTGCTTGATCAGTTCTAAGACTGGTTGAAAGGTTGTCTGAGCATGTCTCTCCACTTGACCCTATCCTCTGCTTGATCAGTTCTAAGACTGGTTGAAAGGTTGTCTGAGCATGTCTCTCCACTTGACCCTATCCTCTGCTTGATCAGTCCTGAGACTGGTTGTAAGGTTGTCTGAGCATGTCTCTCCACTTGACCCTATCCTCTGGTTGATCAGTCCTGAGACTGGTTTTAAGGTTGTCTGAGCATGTCTCTCCACTTGACCCTATCTTCTGGTTGATCAGTCCTGAGACTGGTTGTAAGGTTGTCTGAGCATGTCTCTCCACTTGACCCTATCCTCTGCTTGATCAGTCCTGAGACTGGTTGTAAGGTTGTCTGAGCATGTCTCTCCACTTGACCCTATCCTCTAGTTGATCAGTCATGAGATTAGTGGTTTCTCCATTTCACCCTATCCTCTGCAGCTCTCTTCATTTCAGCATAGTTTTGGTGAGTCTTGGTCGTGCCCTTTTTCCTAGATCTAACCCTCTATAGAAGACTTTTGTTTCTCATATTTGGACCCAGCCAATTCAATCTTTGTTTCTTTATCATTTTCAATACTTGTCTCTGTGCGCCCACTTCGGTGAGGACATTGTCATTGTATCTTCTTTCTGTTGAACTCACTTTCATTATTCTATGGCAACACCACATTTCAAACGCTTCCAAGCTTTTTTGTATCCTTCTTTGCTAACCCATGTTTAGCCCCATCCTGGCTATACAAATAATTGACGATTATCATTTTCCTCAGTCCTATCCTGATATTCTTTGAGATTAGCAGATTCTGTTTTTCTTTGAAAGGCTTATAATTTGTATTAATAATTGTTTATCTTGATGTATGATTATGGATCAGTGTCAGTGTTGTTCAACTTGTTTAGTTCCAAGAGTCACTTCTTTTTTCTTCTTTTCGCTTGTGTCTTGTTTGTGCCTTTCAGCGTCAGGTTATGAAGAGGTTTCTTGACAGTATGTGCTTCATTACACGAGGAACATTACTGCTTCTGTTATTTCTACTGTCCATCGTTTGCATGGTCGGCCTTTGGCTTTGTAACCATTGTATCTGTATAACATTGCTTTCTGAGGCATACTATCTGGTGTTTGACGTGTCACATGGCCGAACCATTTGGTTTGCTGTCTCCTGAAAAGGTCTAGCACTGGCGTTGTACCTACTTATTTCCAAATTATCTTCATTTCTGATTCTATCTATTCTTGTTACTCCAAGCATTCTGCGTAGGCATTTCATCTCTCTTGTTCCAATAGTCACATGCACCAATAATGTCAAGCTTGTGTCATTTGTGATAAAATATATCATCATCATGTAGCATGTCCTTTGTAGAACGTCGCTCCCATCACAGTCTGAAAGAAACTCGTTCCCTTGCAAAGCTCCAGCCTCTGCCACAGTCATACCCAGGCATTCCTGTATATCTTGGTGCCATCGTCTTCTTGGTCTACCCCTTCTTTTTTTGCCTGGCACCATACCTTCCATCACTGTCCTCTCGAGACCGTTGTGTCTCATGATGTGACCAAAGTATTTGCATTTTCTGGTCAAAATGGAATTGATAAACCAGGTCTCCTCTATGCTCAACTCTTGCTGAATGTCTACATTTGTTTTTTTCTTTGTCCAGGGTATTCTGAGGATCTTTCTGTAACATTTTGACTCAAAGGATTCGATTCTTTGTCTTGAAGTTTTGGTAATCGTCCATGATTCGCAGCCATAAGCTGACAATTTGGTCAGAACATTGCTCTTTGCCTGACAGTTTTTGTCAGATTTCAAAAGTATTCTGCTTCTTCTGCATTTGTTCTCAATATTCCGCCACCAAGCCCTGAATAGGGCTTTATAAGTAGCAGAATGTAGTCCGGAGAACGGAATGTGTTGTGTCACTTGTTTACAGCTAGACTGCGATATTTGCACTTTTCGGTCCAAAACATCAGTCTTCGGCAGAAAAGTATTCATTATATGTATCATAAAAATTATTTTGCCTAGCAGTTTTTGTCAGAACTCAAAAGTGTTAGTTATACATCTCATAAGAATGCTTTTTGCCAGGCAGTTTTGTCAGATCTCAAAAGTTTTCATTGTATATATCATAAGAGAAATATTGATTCTATGTGCAAATACAAACAAAAATTAACCTTTGCTAAATCTGACCAACAAGATTGTAGTTTGACCAACAAAATGTAGATATATTATAGAGCATCTACATGTTTATCTTCCTTATTAAATCATAAAAGGATGTTTTGTTTACGTTGCGTCATAGTTTGCAGTGAGGCTGCGATATCTGCACCTTTCAGCTCGACACATTCGGTTTCAGCATAACACATTTTTAGGACTCACTTTGCTATCATTTCCTGCATCTTCAACCCTATCTGCACATTTGTGACTGTATGTCTAGATTTATGATTGTGTCTAGATGTATGATTCTGTGTCTAGATATATGATTCTGTGTCTAGATGTATGATTGTGTGTCTAGATTTAAGATTGTGTGTCTATATTTATTATTGTGTGTCTAGATTTATGATTGTGTCTAGATGTATGATTGTGTGTCTAGATATATGATTGTGTGTCTAGATGTATGATTGTGTGTCTAGATTTAAGATTGTGTGTCTATATTCTGTATTGTGTGTCTAGATTTATGATTGTGTCTAGATGTATGATTGTGTGTCTAAATGTATGATTGTGTGCATAAATGTTATGATTGTGTCTCTAAATGTATGATTGTATGTCTAGATTTGTGATTGAATTCCTAGATTTATGATTGTGTGTCTAGACTTATGATTGTTTATCTAGATGTACTGACATTAAATCTCATACCTGTCAACATCACCTTTTAAAAAGCTATACATTTGGCCAATGAAAACCATTTAATAACCATTTAATAGGCGAAAATAAAATAAAATTGAACAAAAATTATGCCTATAAATTAATTGATTCATTCTTCAGATCCATCAACAGTCATAACGTTATAGGTCTTAACAATAAACTCAAATTCTAACATCTTTTTTATTGAATAGTGGTGACAACAATAATCTCTTGAATGTTTTACCATGAGCATACTCCAGCTCGCTCGTTATCAAACATAGGGCCATAACTGCAGATTGAAACTTACAGGTGTTTTATATGCTCATGCGGTGGGGGAATTATTATCAATACCCATCATCCTTTTAGGGCATAGGCCAATGATAACCCTCCTCCACAATTTTGGACGAGCACCTTTTTCTCCCTCTCTCCAGTTGAAATCCAGGGACCGGTTCATTGTCACAGAATCTTCTTCATGTGTTTCTACGTCTACTTCTCTTCCTTTTCTCTATTGGATTCCACGTCAAGACCTGTCTGACCACATTTGACGGTGATTTCCGAGGCGTGTGTCCTATCCTGCCGCATTTCCTACGTTTGAGATCTGTTGCTCCACTTGTTATTGTTGGCTGATATCCCATAGGTCTCCATTCCTCATGACGTTCCCATAGGTCTCCATTCCTCACAACATTCCCATGTCTCCATTCCTCACGACGTTCCCATAGGTCTCCATTCCTCACAACGTTCCCATAGGTCTCCATTCCTCACGACATTCCCATAGGTCTCCATACCTCACGACGTTCCCATAGGTCTCCATTCCTCACGATGTTCCCATAGGTCTCGTCTCCATTCCTCACGACGTTCCCATAGGTCTCCATTCCTCACGACGTTCCCATAGGTCTCCATTCCTCACAATGTTCCCATAGGTCTCCATTCCTCACCATGTCTTGCCAGCCGATACCTGTTATCCTCCATAGATATTTTGGCGAACGACTGGAAGTTCCTCTATATTGTCTTTGTTGTTCTCCAAGTTTCCACTCTGTACATTGGCATTAAGTAATGGTGCCTTGAGATTAGTCTTTATTTCTCTGGATTTCTATATAGTTTAGTTTAGTCGAAGAATCAACATCATTGCACAAGTGTTCTGTTTTTCTCCATATTTGTGGAGAATCTCAGTACAATGCACGAACTCCGTAGCACCAATGAAGATACTGTAATAGATTGGGTAGATTTTAAAGAAAATTTCAATTTTACCCGAGCAGCAGCCGTTAATGCTACTCTTTTCGATTTCCAACTGCCTAGGGATTTTTAACATGCGCGACACTGCACTATCTAGAGATCCGAGAAAATACAAGGAAGTCCACATGAAAAAATCCACTCTAACCCCCGTGATTTGAACCCGCGACCTCCAGCACCCGAGACTGACGTCTTACCTCGAGACCACTCAGTTTATTATTGAGTAACAGAAATGCAGACCTTACATTTGCCTCATTGCCCCCTGAAGTATCAGTGGTGCTGCCCAAATATGGGAAGATGTCCACCTCTTTCAGTGTCTTACTTCCACTGGCTTTTTACTTAAGGTGTTGATTTTAAACAGCTTGGCTTTCTTCGTGTTAATTTAGTCTCAGTCTGGCAATATGCTCCCTCACATTATTTAGTTTTTCTTGCATCTGTCTATGGCTGTGTACCTAGTTGTCTGTTTAGTCGAGATCCTCTAACTGTGACCACAATGGCTGTGTTAAACTATATGTGTTGCCTGACGTTGACATCTTCATAATCCAGTCTATCATCATCAGTAACAAGAGTAGTGATAATAGACATCCCTGCCTCACTCCTGCTTGTACTTCAAAACTGTTGATCAGTACTATTCTGAAAACATTGTTTTCGTACATATTCTGTATGAGTGATATTAATTTCTCTGGTATCCCATAGTGTTTTAGTAGTAACCATAAATTTCTTTGGTCAATACTGTCAAATGTCTTCTCAGTTCAGTTCATCCCATGACCTCTTGAGATTGTTGGGGTACACCTGCTGACACTTCCACAATCCTGCGTCATTCCTCTCTGTCTGCGGCTGCTTTGTGTGCCTCCTCGAGTTGTAGGTTAGTCCATTCATGGATCATGTCTTCCCATCGTTTTCTTGGACATCCTTACCTTCGCTTGCCCTGTGCTGTGCCCTGTAGTATGGTGTTTACAAGTCCATTGGACCTCAAGACGTGGCCATACCAAGTCAGCTTTCGACTTTTGATCGTTGTGAGGAGGTCGTCAAACAGTCCACTTGCATTCTCGATTCTTCGTCGCACTTCATCATTTGTGGTACTGTCTTTATAAGGGATATTTAGGAGTCTTCTAAAACATCTTATCTCCATGGTCTAAATTCTTCTCTGCAGGTCTGCTGTAATTGTCCATGTTTCGCAGGCGTATAGGAATATCAAAAGAACCAGAGAGCGCATTAGCCTGACAAATGTCGTCTCAGTCTATAAAATATGTGTCTAGAGGTCAATTCCACTCAATCGCTTGTTCCACTATGATGTGGCTTCTTCTTCTTCTGTGTTCGTTCTCATTATCCCGCAACAAATTCCTGAACAGGACTTTGCAAGTAGCAGGATGTAGTCCGGAGAACAGAATGTGTTGTGTCGCTAGTTTACAGCTTGACTGCAATATTTGCACCTTTTGGTCCGACACATCTGTCTTCGACAGTGCACAAAGTGACTATATGATATGTACATGATCTCTGATGACAAAATTCTGTTGCTTCTCGTCTACTTGCTAGTTGAATATGTCTAAGAAAATTATAGTTGTTAGTCTTCTCTGTGCTATCGCTCCTCCGCGTACGTAAAGTAATGGCAACCTACCGTACTGCACATCTGCTAAGAAACTTATAACAGCAAAGAAGGTTGGCTGTGGTAAGAAATGACATTCTACAAAGGACGTGCTACTTACAGTTGTTCAATGCACAACTCTCTTTAGTTAACTTTGCTATCTGTATATAGGTGCAGTGGTTCTATTTTTTCTTCCCCAGTAAGAGACTTTTAGGATTCGCATGGTGGTAGATCACATTTTTGCCAGTGCCTATATTCGCTTCAAAAAAGTGACCAAACCACTGTACACAATATTTTATCTGAAAACCTATTTAAGATGATTATTAGATTATAAGAAATTGGTTATTGGATTCTACGATAGATCCGTCAACAATACACAGACTGCAGAACTTTGAAATCAAATGCCGGTTGAGCAAAGTTGGGTTATTGATGGACAGGGCAGGAGTGTCTGCAACCAATGAGCCAAAGGAACCATCAGTATATAGACCTTTCTACATTTGCTGAAAGAGATTGAGTACCTATGAGTATGCCTGAGATGCAACTAAGTCGATTTATTAGAAGTGAACAGATTATTGAATTGTTTGAGGGCACCCTAGTGAATTAATTATTAAATTTCTTTTCATGACATTATACACCAGAGACTTTTTAATGTGAGGAAAACGTCAAAAATTGTTATAGGGTATATCCTAAATGATATGTGCAACAAATTATGATAAATTATGGGTAACCACTGCATGTGTATGTATAGATTTATGATTGTGAGTCACAATGTTTCATTATATTTCTAGATTTATGATTGTGTGTCACAATATTTCATTATATTTCTAGATTTATGATTGTGTGTCACAATATGTCATTATATTTCTAAATTTATGATTGTGTGTCACAATATTTCATTAAATTTCTAGATTTATGATTGTGTGTCACAATGTTTCATTATATTTCTAGATTTATGATTGTGTGTCACAGTGTTTCATTATATTTCTAGATTTATGATTGTGTGTCACAATGTTTCATTATATTTCTAGATTTATGATAGTGTCACAATGTTTCATTACATTACTAGATTTATGATTGTGTGTCACAATGTTTGATTGTGATTATCATAATTTGTTGATATGAATATTAGAAATGTACATTTTATGATCTGTGTTCATATCATATGTACATTCAATATATTCATTTAGAATTTGCTGCAAACATATGTCAAGCTTGTACATAATGTCACCTATACATCTCTTAGAGACTGACTACACATGGAGACATTTCTCACATGATTTCCTAAAGATTCATTTTTGTCTATGTGTGTACACAAGCACATATATGAATGTATGGTTCTAATAGTGAATACAGTAACACATCAGATCTCCCACTTGTAAATTGGATTCAAGTACTCATTAACTCCAAAATTGTTAAGAGTTTTTAACGTGACGTTGTTATCACTGAAAAATTATTAGTAATGTCAAGTAGTTTAGATCTAATTTGCCTTTAGTCAAGTTTTATGAAAAACAGCAACAGAAAGAGACAGACTTATACAAATTGTAACGTTAGTATAAAATTTGAAATGGATAACTGCTTGAGAGAACCAGACAGACAACAGAATGGGAGGGAAAGAGAACATGCTGGTGTTTATTTTTCACTTCTCTCATTTCTCCACTAATTCTTTTGTGGGTGCTTCTGTAATCTTTCGACAAATCGATTTGGAATCATGGGAACAGAATGCCATGAATTGTGTTACATAGTATGACAGGATTAAGCATGGAATACAGAAAAACAAGATCCTGATTGCCGATAGGCTAAAGATTCAGCGTTTGAGAGACACGCCACACCATGTGATGCCACAAACAGGCCTGATTTTTCTTGCACACACTGTGCTCGGTTTGGTTTTACGAGTCACATTGGCTATCATCATGAACTGTAGCTACATCACTTATTTCAAAGCACAATTACTATCGTCTGACAAGATGGAAAGAGGCAATGTGTTAATGTATATTCTTTCATCACAAGGTGTTAGTATTTCATCTGTTACCCCAGGTGTTGGGGATTCCGTGGCAAAGTGGTTAAGCCGTTGGCCTCGTGATCAGGTGGTGTGGGTTCGACTCCGGACTCCACCGTCTTTTTCACGGGTGCTTGATGCGGAGTCCCCTGCATCTCGTAATTGCCCCCTAGTCATCTTGTCATTGACTTGCCACTGGGGTCGGGCGGCACGAGACAAGAGAATGAGGATAAAAAGTAGCGCAGTTAATCCTTACTACAAATAGCGCTAGCAAAATTAATTATGCCATCATCGTCTACGATGGACGGCAGCCTTCGCCTTTTCCTTTTACCCCAGGTTCTAATCATTCTCTGTTGCTTACCTAGTACAATGTTGGCAGTACCTATCATAGACTCATTTACACTGTTTGTCAAATGTTTCTATTTCTAGGTCTGCAGTCGTAAGGGAAATTGTCTTTTTTTCTATCAGGCCTTGCTATAGCTCTGACAATGCTGGGGCTTTTAGCTTGTCAAAGTTAAATCTCAACAGTTTTACCATTTTTAACTTGATCCAAAAGTTGAACATCACCAAATGAAGATTGTTCAACACCGGGAAAGTTCTTAGTCTTTCAAGTTTTAATCCCAATCAAAATAATTTCTGGATTAGTATTTATTCAGTTATATTGAGATATAATCCATCAGGGCAGGAACACGCCATGTATGTCATGTCAATACTTAATGTATTCATTACATGTTAACAGGTATTACATGTTGTATATTATAAATTCCAACAGTCAGTAGCCGTGATTATTTGTTATTTCGTTACTGGAAGGACCGACTTTTTGCCAAGCTTCATAGGCATCTAAGCCTAATTTGTCTATCCAATCTGTCTGTGTAATTACAATTTTCAGCTTGTGCGCATCATTAATTACATTCTGCAGTTGGTAATAAACAAAAAATTTGTTTAAACCCACTTAATCTTCCTCATGGTGGTCTGATGTAGGTGCAAAGCTCTGTATCACTGTAATGTTGAATGGTGCGCTCTCAAATGTACCTTCATTGGTCTCAAATGTAACTTAATTGGTCTCAAATGTATCTTAATTGGTCTCAAATGTATCTTAATTAGTCTATCAGATATTGGCTGACACTGTAATTTTGAGTTTCTGGAGACCAGGAATCCTACTGGAAGAATGTCATCTTTCTCTTCCCTGCTATAAAACGGCTTGTGCATCTTCCTCTGTAGGTAGATCACCAGTATTTGGTAGTCTTGCTTCAAAGATCCCCATCTGCTTCAAAGATCCCCATCTGCTTCAAAGATCCCCAACTGTTCCAAAGATCCCCATCTGCTTCAAAGATCCCCAACTGTTCCAAAGATCCCCAACTGTTCCAAAGATCCCCATCTGTTCCAAAGATCCCCAACTGTTCCAAAGATCCCCATCTGCTTCAAAGATCCCCATCTGCTTCAAAGATCCCCAACTGTTCCAAAGATCCCCATCTGTTCCAAAGATCCCTAACTGTTCCAAAGATCCCCATCTGCTTCAAAGATCCCCAACTGTTCCAAAGATCCCCAACTGTTCCAAAAATCCCATCTGTTCCAAAGATCCCCAACTGTTCCAAAGATCCCCAACTGTTCCAAAGATCCCCATCTGTTCCAAAGATCCCCATCTGTTCCAAAGATCCACATCTGTTCCAAAGATCCCCAACTGTTCCAAAGATCCCCATCTGCTTCAAAGATCCCCATCTGCTTCAAAGATCCCCATCTGTTCCAAAGATCCCCAGCTGTTCCAAAGATCCCCATTTGCTTCAAAGATCCCCATCTGTTCCAAAGATCCCCATCTGCTTCAAAGATCCCCATCTGCTTCAAAGATCCCCATCTGCTTCAAAGATCCCCATCTGTTCCAAAGATCCCCAGCTGTTCCAAAGATCCCCATCTGCTTCAAAGATCCCCATCTGCTTCAAAGATCCCCATCTGCTTCAAAGATCCCCATCTGTTCCAAAGATTCCCAGCTGTTCCAAAGGACCCCATCTGCTTCAAAGATCCCCATCTGTTCCAAAGATCCCCAGCTGTTCCAAAGATCCCCATCTGCTTCAAAGATCCCCATCTGCTTCAAAGATCCCCAACTGTTCCAAAGATCCCCAACTGTTCCAAAGATCCCCAGCAAGTGCTGTTTGTAGTTTTGCACTTTATGTATAAACTCTCAAATTGTCCAATTTGTTACAGCGTTTGCACATTCCATTTGACAATTATGGTGTCTGATCTGCTATAAATTGTAAATTGCTCAATTTCACCCGTTAGACATTTATTGCGTCCATGTTGATGCTCAGTGAATAGCGTGGTCACTGCTGGCCACATCGACCACCTAGCTGGCATTTGGTTCCTTATGACTACTTCTCATGTGTCTTGGGCAGTTTTAACCTGTCGGAGCCTAACCATCTCCTGGTGGTCTCAGAACCCCTTTAACCTAGAGCCTCGTGCCACAATTTACCAGTCCGCACTTCATAGCGGGGTGGATGCCTTGTGTAAGCCTGGGACATTGGTAGTCTACTAACTTCACATTTCATCCTTACAAAGAAGAACAATCTCTTCCTGACATTACTGGTGGCATTGCCCAGCTGATACACACGTTGTAGGATGTAAATATCTTGTTTAATGTTATTCAATTATGTGTACTGTACTACTTAAAAATTTATTTTTTTATATTGAAAAGTAGAACTACTAAACATTATTGCTGACCTAGAATTGATAGAAAATATAGCCTGCACAGTGATTCTACCAATAAATACAAGCCCAGTTTCAGAGACAATGAATTACTTATTTTTAATGTCATGATCTTCTAGAGATCTTGGTTCTACTGAATTCAGTTGATATACCCTGATCTGGAGTGTGACTGTATAAGTACTTCTATGATCTGGAGTCTGACTATATAAGTACTTCTATGATCTAGAGTCTGACTATATTAGCTCTTCTATGATCTGGAGTCTGACTATATAAGCTCTTCTATGATCTGGAGTCTGACTATATAAGCTCTTCTATGATCTGGAGTGTATCTATACAAGCTATTCTATGATCTGGAGTGTATCTATACAAGCTCTTCTATGATCTGGAGTCTGACTATATAAATACTTCTATGATCTGGAGTGTGACTGTAGTGTGACTGTACAAGCACTTTATGATCTGAAGTGTGACTGTACAAGCACTTTATGACCTGGAGTGTGACTGTATAAATACTTCTATGATCTGGAGTGTGACTGTAAAAGCACTTCTATGATCTGGAGTGTGACTGTAAAAGCACTTCTATGACCTGGAGTGTGACTAAAAGCACTTCTATGATCTGGAGTGTGACTGTAAAAGCACTTCTATGATCTGGAGTGTGACTGTAAAAGCACTTCTATGACCTGGAGTGTGACTAAAAGCACTTCTATGATCTGGAGTGTGACTGTAAAAGCACTTCTATGATCTGGAGTGTGACTGTAAAAGCACTTCTATGACCTGGAGTGTGACTAAAAGCACTTCTATGATCTGGAGTGTGACTGTAAAAGCACTTCTATGATCTGGAGTGTGACTGTAAAAGCACTTCTATGACCTGGAGTGTGACTGTATAAGTACTTCTAACACTCCATGACTATAATGGTATCATCTATTTTGTTGTTTACATTTTCCTAGTCAAACCGATATTGCTTTTTTCCACCACATATTCCTCGATAGACTAGAATGTGTTTATTTAAAGTTCTTTTCTTGTCACGTTGGTGCTGTCCAATTTAATTTATTTGTTTTTTTCTTGACATGTTGATATTATACTCTGTGATTGCTATCATGACAGTTTAATATATATTTTGTCATGATTTGTTCTTTGACGGTTGATATATGTTCTGTTGTCGTCTGTTTCCATGACAGGTTGATATTGTTATTTCTCTGTCAATCCTGTTACTTGTTTCATTTTTCTACATTTATGTAACATTTCAATTCATTGTTATTGTTTGTGTAATTTTGTAATTGTCATTCTGAAATTATCATATTTCTTTGTAGTATGCGCAAACAAAATATATTTTGTTTCATTGATGCTTTTACAGAAACAGAAACCTATAGTTGCCATATCATTGTTTTAAATATACTGATACATCTTTTTAAAAAACATGGAATGCATTAGAAGGACAGAATTTATATAAATGAAAGACTGGATATATGAATGAAAGAAATGTTAATGTAAAATGGTAAGATAATGTTGTGCAACTGTTTATGTTACTAGTTAAGTGTTTTTTTTTAATTTTCTCCCAGCTGTCTTGTTGATATTATTGATGACATGTTGTTGAATGACATCCATATGATATTTGTGTGGCACATTGCATATGTATATTCCTTGTTCACCTTTTAATTCCATGCAAAATATAGGGCACCACTACATGGTGAGGTTGCTAGTCCCAGGCACAACCTTCTTAGTCATCTTTTACAACTTTCTTGGAAGATTACTGTGATCCTATTCTTTCTTCCCAGATAACTTCTTTTATCTGTCACCTTCTCGTTCCATGTCGCGCAGAGGGCACTACTGCAGCTGACTCCCTTGCAGGAAGCATTCCAGCACTTCCGTGGCGGTATCAGTAGTAATGGTTTTACATGATGAGGTAGCTAGCCCCATCCACAACCTTCTCAAATTGCCTTATTACAACAAGCTTATAACGTTACAGCAATTTTATACCTTCCACCTATGTATTCCACTTATTTATATATATAATAATAATAACAGTTGCCCATCGCAAGCAAAGGTGTCAATAGTGTCCAGATATGTGTATTCAGATGTGACATTATATGGCTGTACAGTTAGATCTGAGCACAACAAACTCTACCACATGTGAGGCATTCTCAGCTGTTTTGCATTCTGTCCTTTCATGCAACTCACTTTATCTAAGCCTCTAATGATTCTCTTTGTCGGTGATGCGAGCACTATGTGTAACTGCGCCAGACAGAGCGGTTCAGAACAACCTAGGAGACAACATCAATGAAGTAACTGTTAAAAGAAACATTCAGAGAGTTTTTTTATTGTTTCTTCTGTCCCCCCAACGAGCACTTACCTGTCCTGAGCTCACCGCACAACAGCTGCTAAGAGAGGCGTTCATCAAGCATGTCAACAGTGTGACAAGTCCATCTGATCTTAACTCTACAGCAGTGTATGGAAACCCGAGCGCTCGTCCTGCTGAGGACTACAGAGTTAGGCAGCCTTTTCTGCCAGCTGTTCCTCAGCAACCTGGGGAAAGAGATCACGTAGAAATGGTTGCGTTTTCTGACATGCCTGCTATATAAACACAATATTCTCATCGAAGAGAGATTAAACAGAAATGACGCTAAAGGAGCATACAAGATTGTCAAAGAACTGGTAACACCAAGACAAGGCAGGAACTTTATGATCCAGGATAAAAGCGGCAAGTGCCTTAATGCCCCAACGACCTCTCCGGTTACAGGAAGGCCTGACCTGACCTGATTCTCATATGCTTTGAAATCATCCGACACAGCTGACTGAATATTAACATTCAGAATATCAAGCTGTTTAATATCAACAGAAATGAGTCAGTCATGCATTATGGAGGTGATGCACTGGGATTGTTACATATTTGGGCAGCATCATTGATACTTCAGGGGACATAGAGGCAGATGTTAAGGCTAGATTTGGAAAGGCAAGGACAAAGTTTCTCTTACTAAATAATGTATGTCAGGTCAGGTCATCCCATAACCGGTGAGGTCGTTGGGGCACACATGAAGACATCCTCACCACGCCACCCTTCTCTGTCAGCGGCCGGTGCCTGTGCCTCTTCTGGTCAGAGATTGGTCCATTCTTTTATGTTGTCCTCCCATCTCTTTTTTTGGGACGGCCTCTTCGTCGTCTGCCTTGCACCTTTCCGCGGAGGATTGTATTTGCAAGATGTGACCATACCAAGCGAGTTTCCTTCTTTCCAAGGAAAATAAAGACTAATACCAATTTAAGATTCTTTGATTCTAATGTCAAATCAGTACATCAGTACAGAGCAGAAACTTGGAGAACGACAAAGGCAATACAGAGGAAACTCCAGTCATTTTGCAATACATGTCTAAGGAGAATAATGGGTATAGGTTGGCAGAATATGGTGAGGAATGAAGAAAGAAGTCAACAACAACCAGTCGAACAACAGATCAATGTAAGAAATGGGGCTGGATAGAACAAGGCAAAGGCCGCCGTCCATCGTAGACGATGATGGCATAATTAATTTTGATAGCGCTATTTTTAGCAAGGATTAACTGCGCTACATTTTATCCTCTCTCTCTCGTCTCGAGTCGCCCGACTCCAGTGGCAAGTCAAGGACAAGACAACCAGGGGGCGACTACGAGATGCAGGGGACTTTGCATCAAGCACCCGTGAAAAAGACGGCGGAGTCCGGAGTCGAACCCACACCACCTGAACACGAGGCTGACGATTTAACCACTTCACCACAAAATCCCCTGGATAGAACAAACGCTACGGAAATCACCAGAAGGCCCGGACATGGAATCCACAGAGGAAGAGAGGTAGACCAAGAAACACCTGGAGAAGAGACTGAAAATGAACTTTGGTTCCTGGACCTAAACTGGAGAGAGGCAGTAAGGGCAGTTCAAGACCAAACTTGCTGGTGGTTGAAAATTGTCAATGACCTATGCCCTGAATGGAGTAACAGACATTAACGATGATCAATGCTGAAATGAATATTCACATAATGTAATGTTTCAAATATCAGTGTTCTGATCTATTTATGAGTAAAGTAAAAGCTGATTATACTAAGAGTATGCGATATTTCAGAGGTAGTTTTTCATGCATAGTTTAAGAGAAGGATTGTAAGGTCAAGTGGTTATTGTAACAGGCTCTTGAGAAAGAGGACTCGGTTTAAAACCTCGGTAGGGTTAGGTTTTTTTTCTATTGGAGGCAAAAATAAAAACCTAGTCTGTACAGTGTGTAATACTGCTGGGGCTAGTGACCTTTATTCCTATAGCCACAAAGTGGACCTTATCAATGAGAGTAAGGGCCATATTACTATGATTGAGGACATGATTATTAGGAACATCTTTACATGTGGAAGAGGAGACATTGTTCTTCATTCAAACTCAGGGAACTGAGTTTTATAATGAGACAATATGAGTTATATTGACACAAGATGAGTTATGAGACAAGATGAGTTATATTGAGACTGAGTTACAATGATTGATACAAGAGGAGTTTTGAGTTAAAATAAGTTATGAGACAATGTAAATTACAATGAGAAAAGAAGAGTTATAATAACTTAACGTTATAATAATAACTTAACTCTACAGAGTCTGTATACAACCAGTTCTGGAGGGTGCTTTAACTGATATGCGAGTCCATCTTCTTAGACTCAAACACTAGAGCAAAGTAGACCCGCAGCCAGTTAGGCGCCATCTATAGCTGCTTCTTCGTACCTGGGGAAAGGTGCACATAACTTTGGTAGATTTTTAACTTGAATTTTGTCCTGGCAGCAGCTGTTAAGCCTATTCTTATCTATTTCCAACTGCCAAGTAATATTTCATGTACTCGACACTAAACACTAGCGTTCGACCTCACTACCCAGAGATCAGGGAAATTTTAACCACAAGATCCACGTGAAATAATCCTGGACTTAACTGTGATTCGAACCCGCGACCTCCGGCACCCGAAGCGGACACCTTACCTCAAGACCACTGAGTCAAGAGACAAGATGAGTAATAATGAGATAAAATGAGTTATGAGACAGAATGAGTTATAATGAAATACAAGAAATATGAAATATTTCAGTATGGAAACAAAAGCAAAAAAATAAGAATAACCTACATTATGACCGAAAGGCCTTAATCAAGGATGAAAGAACAACATATTAAACAATATTTCAGTAACGTAAATGACAAAGATGACTGCAAATATAGACATCAATGTACCTGAGGCTCTGGTCCTAACAGAGATGACTCGGATGACCAGTGATATTGATAGTAAAAAGGAGTCAATCAAAACTGTTTCAATAAATGCAAGCAAAGTCATCAAACATTGACTTGTTTGTATCTGTTGAAGTTCTTGTGTCTCACAGTTTCTGCAGAATGCCAGCCACATGCCCAACCCTCCTTAGTCACCTTTTATGGCATTCTGGGCAGGTTACAGTGCTACTATCCTTTGCTGCCCTTTAAGGTCCCGTTAGCACTTGGATTATTTCAAGATTGGATGATGATTATTTTTAGGGCAAATATTTCTGATGTAACCAATAAGGATTGGTTGGAATGTCTGATTAGCATATTGGTTGAGCTCTTGCTTGACATGGCAACCGTATGGGGTTCAGCTCCTGTACTAGCATGCTCAAGTTGACCAAATGTTAGTGGGTACCCCTGGCTTACTGTTAGAGAAGGAAAGACAGCAAGGAAGGGAACTGGCCACTTCACCTCATAAACAAGCTGTAGCCTAGCACATTGAAGTCTCTAACACTTCATCCCCAACACAATGCCTGCTATGGGACTACTTTTATATTTAGTGCTTTCTGATATTTCTATTTGACATTTACAACTATAGCTGGTATTTGTCACTAGAAGAAACATGGCATAGATGGTTGTTAGACAGAGAGTGGTGTCTGCTTGGAATGTATTGAGCAAGGTGATGTAAATGTAACTGGTTGTATACAGACTTTGCAGGGTCTTCTAAACCAGTATAAAGACGTTAAGTTAAATGCCTAACAGGCTGCGGGTCTACCTTGCTCTAATTTGCGCTTCCACCACCACTAGTCCTAAAAAAGGTGATCGTATATTCCAGGGGCAACTAAGCTAACAGTTGGTAATAGATACTGGGATTGCCCTGGCAAGTCACCAACGAATTTCCACCTGCCAAAAATAAATACAGCAAAGGAGATCATACCTCTCCATGGCAACTAGCGACAAGTGGACTGAAGATAGAGATACACACTGGTCTCGACAGCAGCCCCATAGCTTCTGTCTCAGCTCTGATCAGGTTTGGTGTCGTAGGTCTTTGTGAGTTGGGCAGTCTTATGGGACATGTTCAGGGGACTAGATTCTGGTTGGACATGTACACTCTGTGTAGTATATCTTGAGCTGGGACAGGTGGCCTAGTAGTCTACAATGGCCTGTTCTCAGGCAGAACAGGGCAGATTGTTGGTGTTTTTGAAATTGGTGGATTGTGTTAGGTCTATAATTCACATTAATCTCTTTCTGGCATACGTTGATGTAATTGCTGTTTAGCTCAGTTTTTATTTCCAGAAACATATGTTCATTTCAAAGTGGAACCAATGGTATGCGAAGTATATATACCTTAGGCGACAAGGGCCAATTGTCCATGGGCATGATGATTAGTTTAGTTCGTTCCAGGCTGCATACAATGAGAATGAAGTCTTTCCAATTTGACCCATCTATGTGTTGCCTCGGGGGGGGGGGGGGGGGGGCATTTCTCATCCTTGGTGTCCCAAGCCTGCTTTAATAGCTATTAGGTAAGGTGTACATGTTTTAAATATGGTCAAACGGCCAGTTTTACAAGGTGAATGTACTTTCGGGGTATACCAGGGGATGCGGATCTGGCTTCAATCCATACAGACTGAGGGTTCAGTGGCTTGATCATGTGACAGGAAAGCCTCCAAGCCTGTCTGTCTTGTGATCTTATAACAACTAATCATTGTCCATACTCTTTGCCTTCGGATGAGGAAGATTGAACACGTGTAGTAACGTCAGTTCTGGACAGAAAATATTTACTTCAATAAATATTTATATAAGTGTGTGAGTTTGTGTGTATATGGTTTTGGGTGGGTGGACAGGCAAACACACAAGCGATACAAAATTGTAGATCGTCTTTGCCTGAGTTACAAGAAGAGACATGGAGGTCTGCTATTGAAAATAATGAAAGGCAAAATTCAGGGGAAAAGAAAATCAAGGCGTAAACAAAAATAAGTATATCACACACGTGGGCATGAACATTGGGTGCAGAATTATACAGATATAAACAGATCTGCTGAGAACAGAAGACTGGCATGACAGGATCAGATCAATTCAACATCAGTCTTCAGACTGACCAACCTGGCAATACAATGTACTAACGATGTATGTGTATATAACGTCTGGCCACATAATATTTTCTTGTAAAAAATTTGTGCTAAACAAAGTATGTTTGTTAGTGACAATGATCGTAAAGACAAGTATTTTTCTGCGCTCAGAGAAACATATATAATGAAAACCACAAAAAAAAATCAAGTAATAGGCTGCCGGATTTGAACTGCGGACTTACAGGTGACGAAAACGACTTGCCACAATGATATGCTAAGATTTAAATATTTTTTCATCGCTTATGTCTACCAGAGGCACTTTTTAGAGCCAAGGAATAAAGATTGCTTGCCCCTATAGTCAAGGTGCAGTATACAGAATTAATTTTTTCCCCACTTATGATAAAGATTCAGTTCTAAGCCTTACCAGGAATTGAACCCATGTCTCCAGTTTAAGAAACCTTACCCTCAAACACTTGGCATTACAGCCTATAAAAGCCTTACCAGGAATTGAACCCATGTCTCCAGTTTAAGAAACCTTACCCTCAAACACTTGGCATTACAGCCTATAAAAGCCTTACCAGGAATTGAACCCATGTCTCCAGTTTAAGAAACCTTACCCTCAAACACTTGGCATTACAGCCTATAAAAGCCTTACCAGGAATTGAACCCATGTCTCCAGTTTAAGAAACCTTACCCTCAAACACTTGGCATTACAGCCTATAAAAGCCTTACCAGAAATCGAACCCATGTCTCCAGTTTAAGAAACCTTACCCTCAAACACTTGGCATTACAGCCTATAAAAGCCTTACCAGGAATCGAACCCATGTCTCCAGTTTAAGAAACCTTACCCTCAAACACTTGGCATTACAGCCTATAAAATCCTTACCAGGAATCGAACCCATGTCTCCAGTTTAAGAAACCTTACCCTCAAACACTTGGCATTACAGCCTATAAAAGCCTTACCAGGAATCGAACCCATGTCTCCAGTTTAAGAAACCTTACCCTCAAACACTTGGCATTACAGCCTATAAAAGCCTTACCAGGAATCGAACCCATGTCTCCAGTTTAAGAAACCTTACCCTCAAACACTTGGCATTACAGCCTATATAATTTCCAACTTTGTTTGAAAAGCAATATTTTATTACTTATTATAAGGGAATGTGTTGTGGAGTGGTTTCTTGTCAATCTCTATGTGTATGACAGAGACGAGAATAAAACCACTGCCACACTCATAGCATGCTATAGGAGCCGACTAGCAGCAATGTCTGAACCCTGTAGGTAGAAAACTCCTCAACTCATGATATTCACAAAAACAAAATCAAAAAATGGGTGTGGTGTAGACCTGATTTTTAAGAAAGCTCTAGAAACAAAATCTCATATATGATAGGAGAATGAAAATGCTGAATCACTGACTTTCCTGCATATCAGAAGGAGAAGAAAATGCAGATTTATGAAACATCATGCTGGTATTGAGAACAGTTTTCCCTTCATTGTTAGGGTTGTTTGTTTTGTTTTTGGTTGTTAGCAATTTCACTTCCAGCCCATTATACTGAACTCATTCCAAGCATGGCTGGAGCAGCTATGTTATAAGGTCTTGTTTCTGATATAATTAATTGTGTTTGTTTGTTAAAGATGTCTGTAGTTATAGCTGATTTGTGGAAATGTACTGATTTCCTTGTGTGAAGTTCATTGTTGAGCAGTTGTCACCATCAAATTCAATAAGTATCACATGTTTCTAGTTGTCACAGGCTCTGAGATAACCTAATTGTTTTAGGAAAAATACAACCACCTACAAGAACAAGAGGGTATAGCTACAAATGAACTAAAGAAAGGTCCAGATTAGATATTAGGAAATATTTTTTTAGTCAGAGAGTGGTGAATGTTTGGAATGCATTACCATAGGAAGTAATGGGGGCAGGGACAATGAATGCATTTAAGAATAGATTGGATGCACATAGCTTTTAGAGCAAGGAAATGCAAATGAAACTGGTTGTTTACAGACTGCATAGTCTTCTAAACCAGTATAAAGACGTTCAGTTCAGTTGTCACATCCCATAAAGTCAGAATAGTTCTGCAGTGGATCCCTGGTCACTCAAATACACCTGGCAATGACAAGTCAAACAGTCTGGATAAGAAGGGATCAGGTCACGAACAACAATACACACCAACAACCCTACAGATAAACAACTACTGAAGACTGTAAACAAAGAGGCTTGGCTGAATAGATGGACAATGGGAATACTGGGGGAGAAATCTACAAATATAAGGCCATCCCAATTCCTAAAGGCAACATCAACCTCCTGAAAAGGAGAGACCAAAATATCATTTTCCAGCTTTGCCCTCAACACATACAACTTAACAATCACTTGAATAGAATCTAACCAAATCAGACTACAGCATGCCGGCTGTGCACACATCCCATGAAACTGTTGAGCACCATCTTTTTAAATGTCCGGCTCTTCCCAGTCAAATGGAACACTTTGTACAGAACTAAAGAACAACTCACAAACACTTGCAGATAACACTATATAGCATTGGGCCAAAGGACAGGATCCCATATACCGCTTGATCAATAACCAATCAACTAATTAACCCAAGTGGTTTTCTGTTAGTTTATGTGTGTGATAGAGATGAAAACAGGCCTACTGCTACACTGAAAGTATATCATAAGAGGCAACTAACAGTGTGATGCAATCCCTATAGATTAGAAGACTCTGCAACTCATAGCATTTTCAGACACCACACTATCAGCACAGGTCGGAAAGCCAACTCGGTGTACAACAGCCTTCTGAGTTTGACAGAATGTTCAAAAACATTTTTTTATACTGCTTTATCTCCGCTCTTTATGTTGATTAGTTTTGTTGTTGGTGCATATTAATTTATCTAAACTCTGTTCATTCAACATTTGTTATTTATTGTCTACATATTGCTATTTTCATTGCCCTAGTCGACTCCTTCTTGCCACCTTTACTTGTGACTAAGTAGGGAGTTTTGTCATTACTCCTCAAACGTTTGGTGGTTTACTCAGAGTTCTAATTATTTACAGATCTAAAAACTTTTCAGAGCACTGCAGAAAAGTTTAGATATGTATGCTGACCATTATCATCATCATGTTCTTTATAGAACGTTGCTCCCATCACAGTCTGTCTGAAAGAAACTCTTTCCCTTGCCAAAACTCCAGCCTCCGCTACAGTCATACCCAGGGATGTAGCATGTCTTTTATAGAACGTTGCTCCCATCACAGTCTGTCTGAAAGAAACTCTTTCCCTTGCCAAAACTCCAGCCTCCGCCAGTCATACCCAGGGATGTAGCATGTCCTTTATAGAACATCCAGGGATGTAGCATGTCTTTTATAGAACGTTGCTCCCATCACAGTCTGTCTGAAAGAAACTCTTTCCCTTGCCAAAACTCCAGCCTCCGCCACAGTCATACCCAGGGATGTAGCATGTCTTTTATAGAACGTTGCTCCCATCACAGTCTGTCTGAAAGAAACTCTTTCCCTTGCCAAAACTCCAGCCTCTGTCACAGTCATACCCAGGCATTTCTGGATATCTTGGTTCCATTGTCTTCTTGGTCCACCTCTGTCTCTTTTGCCTGGCACCATACCTTCCATCTTTGTTCTTTTAAGACCGTTGTGTCTCTTGATGTGACCAAAGTATTTAAATTTTCTGGCCAAAATGGAATTGATAAACCAGTTCTCCTCTTTGGCAAGAGTTGACCATTATCTGACACCCCAATCCCATAATATCACCAAAAGAACTCTGTGATGAAAATAGAAAACAACTGGCAAATACAAGAACTAAATTTTACATTATCATGTTTCATGTCCACAATATGGTGTCTTGTTTTACCCAGCTGTTCTTGTTAAATTGTTTGACTGGACATTATTTTAACTGTTTTCCACGTTCAATCATCTTAATACACAGACCTCTGCACATTGTCAAAAGCACCAGCATTCAGTGACAATTTGTATTGTTATCTTTACTTACTTGAAAAACTAAATCAGAAATAACAAGTGAAAAATCCATGTTCAGGTTGGGCTGTATATTCATTGTATGGAAGACAACCATAGACACATGCATCATGTTGAAAATCTATATGGTATTTAAGTATAGTTGGCAGCTTTAGTCATTTATTTTCCTTCAAATTTAAATTGGTTGTGATGTTGATGTTGTAGATATTGTTTTATTATTGATTCAAAATATTTTATGAATAATTTCTCTGTATAATTTATTGATTGCTTTCTTGTGTTAGCTATAGCGAGACAATATGATGTTTTACATTTTATCAGATTTTGAATTGTTTGTATCGCTTATAGGAAAAGATTTGTACTACAGATACCAGAAAGAAACATGCTGTATTTTATATATATATTGACATTTTTATGATTTTGTTAATACCATGTAGGCATTTATTGAAAATAGTAACAGCTTCATCGAAGGACAGCAAAAGAAGGTTACATCTCCCCACGACTTCTATGATATTGTTGGATAGGACATATCTTTTGAAAATCAGCTGTTGGCACTCCAAGACAGTTTCTGTTCTGGAAACCTCAGGGTAAGAGATTTAGGGAATACCAAAGAACACATGGAGACGAAAGCTAGAGGTGAATATAAAGAAAACAGGGATGACGCAAAGAGAACTGGAGCAGATATCACCGAACAGAAAGGCTTATGTGTATTAGTTGAAGATGTGTGCTCCCCAGGGGGCTGACCAGGTTTTGATCAATTGATGACTTCTAGCTACAAATGTTGACAGATGAGATGAATACGTTATGAGACAAGTTGCTTTTCTCGAATATTCTCACTTCAGTAAGCTTCTTGCACTCTACGTCTTCTGATCAAGAGATCAGTAAGCTTCTTGCACTCTACGTCTTTTGATCAAGGGGTCAGTAAGCTTCTTGCAGTCTACGTCTTCTGATCAAGGGGTCAGTAAGCTTCTTGCACTCGGTGTCTTCTGATCAAGGGGTCAGTACGCTTCTTGCACTCGGTGTCTTCTGATCAAGGGGTCAGTACGCTTCTTGCACTCTGTGTCTTCTGATCAAGCGGTCAGTAAGCCTCTCCTTGACGTAAGCCACTCCTTGACGTAAGCCAGAGGTCAAGTCAGGAAGTGGACAGCACGGCATATTCATCTTTAGTTAGTCTTTTTAATGGTAATGGTAGTCGCAAAATATACTCTGCTATCGGGGATGAATTGGTTTACACTTCATTGCACTAGGTCTAGACTTGCTCATGAGGGGATCTGGGGGGGCTGCTATAGTAAGAAGGCATGGTGCTTCTTGTCTTTCAAGAAATGAATTAAAGTATAAAACAGCAAGTGTTTGAAACCCACAAGCGTTCCCTGGTCACAAGTGAAGTGAGATCAAGTAGCTTGTCCAGTCGGAGACAGATGATAAACTCAGAGGTCCTGTATAAAGGTTGTGCTTATAACCCTTGACAGTTGAGAATTGAAAATGGCATTCTGTTAGCTGCTGTCTGGGCAACAATTTGGACAAATAATGAAGTTTCCAAATTTCCCCAGGTCTAGTAAGCTGCAGGAAGTATAAATTACAAAAACAACTTGCTTTGGTTACCTTGTAGTAGACATACTCCTGTCTGTTTGAATATCAGAAGTATTTCAAGTGGCCAGTTTCCTTTGTTGCTGCCTTTACATCCTTAACTGTTAATCAGGTACCAATTTTGAAGCAGGGCTAACTAGAGTGTGTTGATAACACATGTCGAGCTACGGTACTTATATTATGAGGAGTAAGCACTCTATTACTCTGCTGTAACAATCAACCATAACAAACTGTTCGTGATTATTTTGTATACCGTTACTGTAAATATTGATCAATTGGCATATCAATACAATTTATGAAAATTGTGCTGGGTTACGTCACTATAATTATTTATAGTTACACGGCTGGCTGGAGGATACAATATTTAGTTTTGAAAATCCAGGATACATATTTTTGGCTGCTAGGGTGTATCAGGGTAATGATCTGTAACTTGGTGACCCCATCTCTAATCCAACACAACTAAAATAGTGGACCATAGCTTGCTGACTTATCTAATCTAATTCTGCTCAAATGGTGGTCCATAGACTGGTGACCCCTTCTCTAATTCAACACTACTGAAATGCTGGTCCATAGACTGGTGACCCCTTCTCTAATCCAACACTACTCAAATAGTGGGCCATAGCCTGCTGACTTCTCTAATCTAATTCTGCTCAAATGGTGGTCCATAGACTGGTGACCCCTTCTCTAATTCAACACTACTGAAATGCTGGTCAATAGACTGGTGACCCCTTCTCTAATCCAACACTACTCAAACGGTGGTCCATAGACTGGCGACCCCTTCTCTAATCCAACACTACTCAAATGGTGGTCCATAGACTGGCAACCCCTTCTCTAATCCAACACTACTCAAATGGTGGGCCACGGACTGTCAGCGACCAGTCCACAACAAGTGGCCAGTACAAAAGCAAACCATCATAATATGCCATATTTGTCAGCTCATACTTGAGCATTGTTTTATCTCTACAGTCGGCCTCCTTACAGAAAACCAGCATCAAAATATTGATGTTTTCTTGAAAGAGTAGTTTTGTGGTACTTTGTTTGACATGATCAGGTTGCCAGCCCAAGGCACAACCTTACTTTGTTTGATATGTGTAGTCAGAGAACACATGCCCTATCCTTTTCTTCCCAGTAATTTGCCCTGAGAGACAGGAAGTAACATTAAATATTATTTAACAGAAATGACATTGTACAGTGTATTATAAGGGAATAACATTAAATAGTGTATAAAAAGGAAACAACAAATATTCTTTATAAATTGAATAACATTGACAAAGCTGATAATGGGATTCCAGAATTACAGTTATGAGGAAAGACTCAGAAAAACCGAACTACAGTGTCTAGAAAAGAGAAGAATTCAAAGTGGCTTAATTAATACAGGTTTATAAGATAATCAAAGGAACGGATAAATTAGACCATAATTTTTTTTCAAAATGCAGCCGCCTGCAAGAACAAGAGGGCAGAGCCACAAATAAATTAAAGGAAGGTCCAGATTAGATATTAGGAAATATTTTGTTAGTCAGAATGGTGAATGCTTGGAATTGCAACAGGAAGTAGTGGAGACAGGGACTATTAATGCATTTAAGAATAGAATAGATTAGATGCACATAGCTTTTAGAGCAATGAAATGTAAATGAAACTGGTTGTTTACAAACTCTGCATAGTCATCTAAACCAATATAAAAATGTTAAGTTAAGAATATTTTATATAAAAGGAATAACATTAACTATTGTGTGTAAAAGGAATAAGCATTAAATATTATATATGAATAGAAAAGAATTGTCTTAAATATGCGGGCTTTTTTTCATCTTTATTTTCAAATTTAGTATATTTATTTAATATATATTAAAAAGTGTTATAAAATCCTGCAAGTTGTTGACGTGCTTAGTGTCAGTCCCTGGGACAGGTCATCCCCGAGGGTGGCAGTCATCAGCAGTTATATCCACAATATTTTTTGTTAGTATTTGCCCATCACCTTGTTTGATAAGGTGGAGTGCATTGTACTGTGTTTTGCACCTATCGGCTCAGTGCATCGACACGAGCACAAATTTTGTTAATGAGTTTGCTTCCAATAGAGGCATGACCTTGCTGTTTCATAAATCCAAACACAAGCAGGTTTGAGTTGTGCCACGTTCTGCATTGTCACACCACTCCCCGCTGGTCATATTATTATCAATGATTCATCTCTGCTGTTTATGATGTTAGTTTTGATTGTTGATTATTTCATGAAAAGGTCAAGGTAGTCATACACTGCCAATGGAGATGAAGTGTTCAAGACGTCATTGTACTAGTTCTCAGATTTTTCTGTGGTTGGGTGGTCAGCTCCCTTCCTTTAGCCATGTCTTCTCTAAGACAGGTACTCATTTACAGTTGGGTAGACTACAGTGTGTTGATGTACCCATACCCTACATGAGTCAAACACTGTAAGCTGCTACAACACACATCACTACTCATCTCAATGACAGACCTACATCAGTCTGCTAACCACACTTTAATAATCATCACATCCAATGTTTGCTTCTTTTACTTCTTTCTTGAAAAAAAATGCTGGAATTCCTTTCATGAAAACTTTCACTGACTCATTTCTTTCTCTCCCTTTCCCTCTGATATATGCGCCTCACCCTCCCCCTCGATCACTTTGCCACAGTTTTGCCTCCGTTTCCTGACTGTATGAGTTAGTCTGAAGCCAGGTGGAGGGTCTGTGTTGTTTGATGCATTGAGTATTTTGACTCCACTGTAAATATATGTGCTGCATATTACTGTTACCATTATATTACCTTCAGTGTCTGTGATTTATATTGTGATGTGATTAAATATTCAATATTTCAGAAAACATCATATCAGGCTTGTCTTGGTCATACCAGAAGTATTTTTTTTTTAATTTTATTTTTCATTTCAGTACATTTAAAAATAAAAAATATTACCCTTTTTTTTTAATTTTTTTTTTTTTTTTTAAATTTTATTTTTATTTATTTTCTTTTTTATTTGTATTTCATTTATGTTTTATTTTAAATTTAATTTTGTTGTTTCTTTCCTATGTTATTTCTGTTTTTTTCTTTTCTTATCTATTTAATTTGTGGGTCATATTTGTTTTATTTCTTTTATATTTTATTTTTTATATTTTATTTCTGTTGTTTTTTTTTTAATATTTTTTTTTTCTTTATTCATATTTCTTTACTGTTTTCTGTCATTTAAAAAAAATTTCGATTAAGTTTTATTTCTTGCTTTTTTTTAAAGTTTTTTTCTGTTTCTTTACGTGTCGGCTTGATCTCAACTGGTTTTTCTTCGTCCAATTTACAAGTTTGCATTGCACAACGCCAGAGCACGTTCAGTCCACACTGAGCGCACGTGCGTGATTCATGACTCAATTAAAATGAACTCATTTTTATATATGTGTTTTTATTTGAATTGCCACATTTGATTGATGGGCTCTCGTGTGTCTTTCCCTTTGCCAAGCATCTCTAATAGATGTTGGACCTGCGGCTGGCTGAGATCATCGCCATGTCATCCTCGAAACGAAGATGATTGAGGCAGATTCCAAAGTATTCACAGTCGCAACAAATTATCGCTGATTCCAAGCACGGGGAGAATAGGTTATGGGAGTCCGGATCTCCCTGGTGGACACCATTTGTATTGGAACCACACCTGAACACTGGAATAGATGTAAGGTGATGGTGCAATTTGTGTAGCAGTTGATAAGAGCTTTGATGTATCCAGGATAGACACATTGTTCCATTAGCGGATTTCACCATGCCCCTCCTGCCAACACAAACAAGCTGACGCTGAAGACAGAAAGGACCAAGAACGCAAGCAAGACCTGTGGGACAACTCTTTGCAAAGACTGGCACTGGACGATAGCCCAATCTTAGTAATGCACTTTGTAGACAACGAAGAATTCGAGGACTTTTAAAGTATCAAAAACATTTGTGCATAATTCCAAATTATTGAAGTAAGTCTACTTTCATCAGACTTTTTCTTCTCCGTCAGCCCAACTGCAATTCCTTCCTTCATTTCTAACTGCCTACTTTCTCACCATCTCTGCACATACTTCTTCTATTTGTGCCACGGGATCTAGTGTCCCTCACGCAGCCTTCTCGATAGAAACTTCTTTTGGGCACCCTTCCCTACCAACTACAACTCTTGATATTCAGTGTACAATATCCTGCTATATTATCTTTCTAACGCCCGAGGTCCACCTTTCTCACGATGACCGTTATTCCGGCTTGCGCACCTCACGTCACTCTCCAAATTACGTCATCCCTCCATGCATTTTCAAGTACGCCTTTTCCGCACCATTGCACACACAGATAACGATGTGCAACTTTTTCACCAACGTTCTCGCGTTATGGAATATAGACTCAATCTCTGTGCCTTCTATCATACATATTCACTTGTACTTGATGCATTCTGAATATATCGAGAAAGCGTACATATGTTTCACTAAATAACAACATCAAATACCGCATTTACACTTGCATACAACACACACAATACATGGCTCCGACAAACAAACTACACATTATATCAGTAAACATCAGAAGCTTACAGCACAAACTAAAACATGTAGCAAACTTGATACATAAACATAAAACCGATTTTCTCTTCATACGAGAAACCCATATACATAACGCCATACAAGCACAACAAATCACAACCAAACCAGGACTTAGACACGTATGGTACAGTCTAGGAACACACACATGGGTGGCAATACTGCAGACCGGATAGATGGGAAGCAACACAGAGACACAGAAGGACGACTACATATAGTACAAATAAAAAGCACATACGAGTGCGACGATACCGACACTTTAATAAATGTTTATGCTCCAGTAATAAAACTTAAACAACCAAAATTCTATGAAAATTTGTCATACACTCTAAGCCAACAGTTTAAAAAACACAAAATTATAATGGGAGGAGATTTTAATTGCATTTTACACCATCTAGACGCATCACGGGTTACAACAAGGAAAACCACCAACGACACTCTACAACTTACTTTGGATGAACACGACCTCCTAGACGTGTACAGGCGGAAATACCCCGAAAGAAAAGAGACAACACATACAGGAACAACACACCACCATTGTACATGTTATAGACTAGATAGATTCTACATACACGAAAGCTACAAAATAAACAAAATACACCATTTAGACAATAACACTTTCACAGACCACAAACCAGTGGAAATAGTAGTAAATGAAACACGCACACACAACACAACACACACCGAGGCAGCACATTGGAAATTCAACAACTCTTTACTGACTAATGAAAAATACGTTAAACACATAACACTTTTAATACAAGACTACACACAAAACACACCAACCGAAAACCTTGGGGAATATTGGGGTTTATTAAAAGGTACAATTAAAGACGGAACTCAAATAATATCCCAAACTATACAGAATAAAAGAGAAGATAAAAACGAATTATAGAGGAAGCAATAAGGCTAACAGAACTTTTATATAAAAATAGCCCCCAAATACATTTACTTCAAGAAGAGTTAGATAAATTAGAAAACCACAGACTACAAGGGGCAATGTTAAGAATAAAATAGAACGCTTTGGCACAAAAACACCTAGTAAAGAATATATAACAGTAGAACAAAACATGCAACGAGGCAGAATAATACACAAAATAAAGGGGAAAGACAGCCACACTACAACTGACACCGAACAAATAGGTCAAGAGTTAAACAAATTTTACGAACACTTGTACTCAGCGGAGAGCAGTCCAACAGAAACACGTAAAAGTTGTGAAACATTCACACGGTGCTTGAATGAGCAAGACAAACTCAAACTAAACGAACGCAAAACACTGGATGATCTACAGTGTGCTCTCAGCTCCCTTCAAAAGAGCAAGAGTCCTGGCCCTGATGGCCTGACGGCTGAGTTCTACACCACATTCTTTAACGCACTGAGCCCACTCTTCCTCAAGGTCTTACACGAGGCCTCGGACAGAGGAGAACTCCCATATAGCTTCAACCAGTGCTTTATAACTTTAATACACAAGCCAAATACTGACAAAACTGAAACAAAAAACTATAGACCAATTTTCCTACTCAACACAGATTATAAGATATTAACGAAGGCTCTAACATTAAAACTTAAACCATTAATGAAACATCTAATACATGAAGACCAACAATGCAGCTTTCAAATTAGAAACATAAATAAGCACGCACACTTCTTGAGGTACATCATTCAATATGCACACGATAAAAACATACAAACAGCAATACTATCCATAGATCAAGAAAAAGCTTTTGATAGGGTTTCACACCAATATCTACATGAAACATTACAGAGGAACAACATGGGAGAATATTTCACTAATTCGGTAAAAACCTTATATAAGAAACCAGAAAGTAAATTACTAATTAATCATACACTTACAGAAAACATACACTTAAGTAGATCAGTGAGACAAGGTTGCCCACTATCTTCACTACTATACGTATTTTCATTAGAACAAATCTTAGAGAAAATTAGGCAAGATAAAACCATTAAGGGAACTCATATACCAGGGACAGGAGAAAAAAAAATAATAGCCTAAGCAGACGACACAATATTTTTCCATCGACCCAAACATCTATACAAAAAGTCCTAGACACCTTTACAACCTTTTGCAAAAAAGCGGTACAAAATTAAATATCCTAAAATCAAAAGACATGGGAATTGGTAAGTGGAAGTATAAAACGGATTTCCCCTTTCAGTTAATACAGGTTAAAAATTTAAAAATGTACAGTATAGATTACTCGGCCAACCCATTAAACGAAAACAGAGAAATGTGGCAAAAAATTGCAGAACAAATTAAGGACAGATTAGCTCACTATAAATTTAAAGCCACAACAATTTTCGGCAGAAGCGTCATAATAAATACCTTCGGTATCCCCAAATTAATTTACGTATCAAATATCTTTAAACCCCCCCCCCCCCCTCCCCCACCCCTTTAAACGCAATCAAGGAAATTAACCAGAACATTTGACGCTTCATTTAAAAAAAAAACCAGGTATAATATCAAAACTTTAACATTAATACAAGACAAAAAGAGAGGCGGAACTGCTCTACAACACATCGAAACAAAAATTCAAGCCCTAAGAATTAAATTTATAAATGAAATAGTTTGCAAATCCAAATGAATACCCACTGGCACACTACTATGTGGGTCTTCCCACTAGCACACTACTACGTGGGTCTTCCCACTAGCACACTACTACGTGGGTCTTCCCACTAGCACACTACTATGTGGGTCTTAGACTTAGCAAATGGTGTAAAATAAATAACAATACGCCAAATTTCTTTGGGAGTCTACCCCCATTCTACAAACAATGCTTTAAACATATACAAGGGAATGAACACCTACTTAAACAAGAAACCAAAATTATATATAAACAGCTAGTGCAATCTAAAGAACCACCACTCAAAAATAGAATAAAAAATGGGTACAACTACTTTATTACAGATTATACAAACATATTTCGCAACCTACACACACTAAAAATATCACCTAAAACTAAAGAAGTATCATATAGATTCTTATTTAATATAACACTCCTTCAAAACAAAATATCATACAGAACACCAACATGTAAACTCTGTAGACAAAACTTTCCAGAGACAGAAAACACATATTCTACGAGTGTACAACCATCTCCCAAACCTTAACAACACTTAGAAAGACAATAAACAAACACACACAAAAGAAAGTTGATATGTATAAAGCAATCATGCTAAACACTATCTCCAAAACAGATAGAAACACCCAAAACAGACTATTAGCACTTTTAGCAGAATTTAAATACTTAATCTGGACATGCAGGAACAAAGCACTTTACGAACAAAGAATATACACTACACAACTTTTCAATTACATATACACACATAGACACAAAATACTGACATAAAATATTCAGACAACACGTAATTGAATGCTATATTTTCTAAATTTTTAGTTTTTTCCCCTTTCATCCTTTCCGGAGATATTTGCACACCAAAAAAATAAATAAATAAATAAATGTCTTTCCTTTTCGCAAATCTTTTCGTATGTCATTCCATATTTACATTGAAATTTTCATTTTTCAAGATTTATAAACAAGTTACGTGAATCTGTACCACACAATGAATCAATAAAAGTAATGTAAAACAAAAAAAGAACGTGCTGTAATCTAATCGAGAAGGCACGAGAGCACCAAACAACGCTGATACTCACATTCATTGACTCCAAAAACCATTTTGCTCGGTTGTAACAAGATTCGTGTGGAAATCGCTGGTCGAGCAATGAGTAGACCTCCACTACATAGAAATACTCAATAAATACTCCAGAAATTCTATGAAGGATGTACAACCGTGATCCGCCCATTGATTCAACCCATCGGCATCATGACAGGAGTACGACAGGGAGGCCCGACGTCGCCGAACCTATTCTTTGCATGCCTGGAGTCGACGATGGGGCACTCCGATTGGGACAACTATGGTATCAAAATAGATACAGACGACTGAATCACCTCAGATTCACAGACGACATCGTCCTCGTTGCAGAGGTCCCTAGAATCGTAGCGACAGAGATGCTGCGGTCACTATACCCAGAAGGCAGGCCTAGCCATGAGCCTAGGGAAAACCAGGGCTATACGCAACCGTTTCGCAGAGCCAAACCCCATACTCTTCAGTGGAACGTCCCTAGAGAATGCTGATGAATATGCCTATCTGGGAAGGCTCCTCAATATGGAGAAAAACATTCAACCTGAGATCGCAAGACAGATAGGAGCGGGTTGGGCAGCCTTTAACTCCTGCATGACAGCAACAGATGCCACAAAGGACACCAGACTACGTGCGGACATCTTCGACTCGTTAGTAATGACAGCGCTCTGCTATGGTAGCGAAACCTGATCTATAACCAAAGCAGCAGAGAACCAACTGAGAACAGCACACGCAGCTCTTGAAAGACGCCTCGTGGAAATAACTACCAAACAACAGCGGCAGAGCGAACTACACAATAGCGACATCCGGAGAATGTCACACATCAAGGATGTCTTACAGCACGTCAAGCATTCGAAACACCGCTGGGCAGGTCATATATCCAGAAGTCAAACGATGGAGTACCATAGTCACTATGTGGTACCCACTCGACAAAAAGACCCCAAAAAGACCCCAACTCGCTGGCGAGATTCACTAGACAAGCACGACACACACGACGCCACAAAAGACATAAAACTGTACCATTAGACGACACGAGCCCGCGACAGAAACGACTTGATCCTGAGTTGGGACACGCTCGCGAGGATCCTGCCGATAAAAGACAGCAGCAAACATCCGCGTTAACTGTTACACTTCTGGCGATTGCCTTTCTTCTTGTAGATATGTTCAGTCGGCGCGTCCTTCATTTCTTGTGGGACTAATCCTTCAGTCCAGATGAAGCAGAAGAGTGCACTGAGCTTCCTAGTGAGGCATATCAACCTCTGATGCTTATACCTCTGCTGGTATTGCGTCTCCACCGGCGGCTCTTCTAAGAGAAAATTCTTTGATGGCCTCGTCTGATTCATCTACAGTTTTGTGGACCAGAAAGACTTTTCAGCGCCTCGTAGAACGTTTTGTGGTCGTGGAGCACAGGGAACGCCTAGGTCCCGTCTGTCCGTCTGCTTAGCCAATGTAGTCGAGCCAGACATAAGTTCTACCAATTTCAATTACCAAGAGATATATAGACAACTTATCCACCTTCTATACCATGTCATATCTCAGGTGCCCTGTGCCTGTTCTATCTAACAAAATAATAAACTAATATACACAATTAACATCTTAAAGCCTTCATCGCTGTTGGGGTGACTGAAGTACAAAAACAATAATATAAAAACCGCATAATATTAACAACAAAATTGGAAACAATAACACAGGAACAATTAGACAGATACAAGCAATTAGAAACAATTAGATTGTTGTTTTCCAAGATTATATTATTGAATTCGGTACTCTTACTGATTTTTCTCTGGACTCCGTTTGTGATAGCTCTTCTTAAATCCGAAGTGTAATAGATAAAGAAAACCTGATCACTCTTCGCTGTAATGTAAATGACAGATTCTCGGTATAGATGACACAACAATGATCACATTAGAACGGAGAGGCCAAGAAGCAGGAGTGAATGAGCTGCAAACCAGAACCAATCAAAACCGTCTCAAACCTCCACGTGGCGAACATGGGAACAGGCTGAACTAGTCATTAGTGTAGTCTGGCCAATGGATATGGATCGCGGGGGAAAGGCAAACTTGGTTCTAAACAAGTCAGCTGAAAACTGATGTGTCGGGTCAAAAGATGCAGATATCGCAAACTAGCTGTAAACTACCACACAACATCACAATGTATTTAGAAACATTATAAAAAGAAGAGGAAGAAGAGAAAGATGAAGAAGAAGAAGAAGAAAAGAAGAAGAAGAAGACGAAAAAGAAGAAGATGTTGAAGAAAAAGACGATCAGATCAAATTGGGAAATAAAGGATTATGTACCTTGTCTATAAGAAGATTTCAACACCAGTCTCTGGACTGACCAACAGAGGACAATGACATAATCAGAAGACTTTAACACCAGTCTCTGGACTGACTAACAGAGGACAGGGACGTGACATTATCAGAAGACTTTAACACCAGTCTCTGGACTGACTAACAGAGGACAGTGACATGATCAGAAGACTTTAACACCAGTCTCTGGACTGACTAACAGAGGACAGGGACGTGACATTATCAGAAGACTTTAACACCAGTCTCTGGACTGACTAACAGAGGACAGTGACATGATCAGAAGACTTTAACACCAGTCTCTGGACTGACTAACAGAGGACAGGGACGTGACATTATCAGAAGACTTTAACACCAGTCTCTGGACTGACTAACAGAGGACAGTGACATGATCAGATGATTTTAACACCAGTCTCCAGTCTGACTAGCTTGATGAAGATGTTGAGTCGGTTACGACAGCTGAACTGATAGTTCTCTATTTGGTGAGACAGAGATGGCCAGTGGTGTATGGGAGATATTTCTATAATTGTCGTTATTGTATCATTGCAGTGTTATTGTACATCTTTGGTCTAATATTTATTTGCCTTGTTTCAGTAACTGTTGTTATTATTACCAATTGTCAGCTTATTTCCGTTACTTCTTCCACTTCTAATTCTATCCACTTGTGTCGTTAGACGTCGTGGGGAGGTGTAGATTTCTTTCCTGTGCCACATTTGTCGACGATGCTATTGTTACGTATTTCTTTAGTATTTCACTTAACAGGCTATTCATCTTGTTCATGGTCTCCCTCTTGCTCTATAACTCTCTTGTCTGGTGTTGTAGATCCGCGTGGCTGGCAGATTTGCTTGCGTTCTTGCCAGGTGTCCGAACCACTTTATGTCCTGCCTTCCCACGTAATCCAAGTATGGTGTTCGTATCAACCTTCTGTCTGATTTCTTGGTTTCGCACTCTTCACTGTTTTTCTCAAACACTCTATTTCCCATTTCCTGGTTTTCTTCCATGTTTCTTGGTCAGTGACCATGTCTGACACTGGTATTGTAGAGTTGGTATACACATATTATTTCTATGACTGGCTCAAGTTATGTGCTTGTCACCTGAAAATGTAGTGTTTCTTCTATTCGGCTGATTGGCATTGTCTCTGTGTTTTTTGTATTTCAGTTTTACCAATTGTCTTTACTTAGTATCTCCAGTTTTACCAATTGTCTTTGACTTACTATCTCCAGTTTTACTATTTGTCTTTGACTTACTATCTCCAGTTTCACCAATTGTCTTTGACTTACTATCTCCAGTTTTACCAATTGTCTTTGACTCACTATCTCCAGTTTTACTATTAGTCTTTGACTTACTATCTCCAGTTTCACCAATTGTCTTTGACTTACTATCTCCAGTTTTACCAATTGTCTTTGACTTACTATGTTCAGTTTTACCAATTGTCTTTGACTTACTATCTCCAGTTTCACCAATTGTCTTTGACTTACTATCTCCAGTTTTATCAATTGTCTTTGACTTACTATCTCCAGTTTCACCAATTGTCTTTGACTTACTATCTCCAGTTTCACCAATTGTCTTTGACTTACTATCTCCAGTTTTACCAATTGTCTTTGACTTACTATCTTCAGTTTTACCAATTGTCTTTGACTCACTATCTCCAGTTTTACTATTAGTCTTTGACTTACTATCTCCAGTTTCACCAATTGTCTTTGACTTACTATCTCCAGTTTTACCAATTGTCTTTGACTTACTATGTTCAGTTTTACCAATTGTCTTTGACTTACTATCTCCAGTTTCACCAATTGTCTTTGACTTACTATCTCCAGTTTTATCAATTGTCTTTGACTTACTATCTCCAGTTTCACCAATTGTCTTTGACTTACTATCTCCAGTTTCACCAATTGTCTTTGACTTACTATCTCCAGTTTCACCAATTGTCTTTGACTTACTATCTTCAGTTTTACCAATTGTCTTTGACTTACTATCTCCAGTTTCACCAATTGTCTTTGACTTACTATCTCCAGTTTCACCAATTGTCTTTGACTTACTATCTTCAGTTTTACCAATTGTCTTTGACTTACTATCTCCAGTTTCACCAATTGTCTTTGACTTACTATCTCCAGTTTTATCAATTGTCTTTGACTTACTATCTTCAGTTTTACCAATTGTCTTTGACTTACTATCTCCTGTTTTACCAAATGTTTGTTACTCAATGACTCCAGCTCTTTCTCCACTTGTTACAAATTGTCTGTGAGTCACCGACTCCGTATGTATAAACTGTCTGTGACTCTATTTCTTCACTGTTACAAATTGTCTGTGACTCACTGTTTCCATTGTTACAAATTATCTGTGACTCACTGTTTCCATTGTTACAAATTGCCTGTGACTCACTGTCTCCATTGTTACACATTGTATGTGACTTACTGTTTCCATTGTTACAAATTGTCTGCAACTCACTGTCTCCACTCTGTTAAATTGCAAGTGACTCGCTGACTCCATTGTAACAAATTATAAATGACTCATTGTCATCATTGTTACAAAATTGTGTGATGTCACTGTCTAATTACCTACACACTGACTGTGACTCCCTGTCTCCTTACTTACAAATAGTATGATACTCATTGGCACCAAAGCAACCATTGTCTTTGGCCCACTGTCTCCAGTGTGACCACCCATTATCACGAACAACATTTCCTAACTCAGACTAACATACGTAACATTGTAAGAGATATGTTGAGGTGAGGAGACAACTCGTTTGTGGTTTTCAGGTCTTGTATTTCACTAGAATGTCGTGGATTGTGTCCCTTACATGAATCTTGTAACACTAGAATTCAGAATTGTCTGGCTATCACGATGAGGCTTGAAGCGGAGCATACAGTCCCAACTACATCTTGACCATGTACGAGTAACCTGAATTCAACAATTTAAAGTGACAGTTTTAGTTAGCAATTGGTTTACATAATGAAGTTGCTAGCCTCACGCAAAACATTTTTAGTTGGCTTGGGAGGTTACAGTGGTACTACTTTTTAAATTCGGGTACCAGTCCAGGGAATGGGAATAATATGAACTCAGGAAAAACAAACTAATAAGAAATGTGGTTCTGCGTGAGATACAGGAGAAGCGTTTCATTGAAAGCAAACAGGTATTGATGATGTTCGTTAGAGATCCATCCAATGTCGTTAGAGATACTTGCAATGTCGTTAGAGATACATCCATTGTCGTTAGAGATATTTCCAATGTCGTTAGAGATATTTCCAATGTCGTTAGAGATACATCCAATGTCGTTAGAGATACATCCAATGTCGTTAGAGATACAACCAATGTCGTTAGACATGAATTATTTTGGACACACCAGAGATAAGCAATCCGGTTTTGATGGAGGGAGTGAGGTGGGAGAGGATTGGTACTTGTTTCATGATAGAGAGCATGCTGGAGAGTGTGATGGAGGGCATGATAAAGAGCATAATATTTAAAGAAGAAAATTAGATCAAACTCAGACAACGGATACATATCTTGAAAAACACAACACACATCATTAGAGGTAGTTCTAAGGCGAATGTCATTAGAAATTACAGGTAGATCTATAGCGAATGTCATTAGAAATTACAGGTAGATCTGCAGCACACGTCATATGTAATTACACGGGGATATACAGCACACATCATTATCAATTACATTGATGTCATCAACAAGCATCATCAGAAATTACATTGATGTCATCAACAATCATCGTTAGAAAAAGTACACAGTTTTACTCTGGAGAATTACATTCACGACCCTTAGCATCTTGTCTGTGAAACCGTTTTGATGAGAGCAGAGATATGATTGACGTGTACAGCCGCTGCAGGTTCTTCTAAACCAGTATAAAGATGTTAAGTTAAGTTAAGTTATCATGCGATCAGGGTTAATGCAGTTTGGACAACAATATAGATCATCATCATGCACCATATAAAAGGTCAGGTACAGGCTTTTCCCAAAAAAACATGGTTTATTTTGAGGGAAGAAATCGATTAATCGTGAAATGAATGTGCAAAACCGAAATTGTAAAATACGTTTTCTTTTGCTATAAAAATCTATCAAGAGATGATGCCCAGAGCACTGGATTAACACGAAGAAACCAAATCAAGTATATGCATGTCTCTCGTTCGAGGTACACCCATGTCGATAGAATGTAAGCATCGCTCAATCAAAAACCAGTCAGGTTTTTCACAAAGGTATCAACACAATTCAGGTTTTTTTTATCTCAACTTTCCTTGGCTGGGATTTTTGGTGAGAAATTATTTTCCAGTTAAACAGTACTTTATTCTTGTTGTACGTTGATCACTTGATATTTGTTCCGTTGGTGGCGGTCGTTATCGTACTATTTATAGTTATATTTACTATTGCTAGTGGTTCACGAAGACATACATTATGATGTTGCTACAACTCTTAATTACGGCCTATTTCGTTTAACATAGTTTTAATTTGAAGAAATGTAGATCAGAGTTGTTTTTATTATTTTTTGTTTTCTCTTTCTTTTTCTTCTTGTTATTGTTGTTGTTTTTGTTATTGTTGTTTTTGTTGTTGCTGTTGTTGTTGTTGTTGTTCCTATTCTTCTTCTTCTTCTTCTTTTTCTTCTTCTTCTTCTCCTTTTTCTTAGTCTGTTCTCTAACTTCTTTTGCCAAGCCCTGAAATGAGTTTTTAAAAGTATCAGAATGTAGTCCAGACAACTGAATGCGTTGTGTCGTAGTTTATAGATTGACTGCAATATTTGCACCTTTCGGTCCAGCACATTCGACTTCAGCATTGAGTATTTTGGAACCGGGGTAGCCTTCCCTCTTCGATGCCTTTTCCTTTGCCAGTCTACCATGTAGCAGTCTGTTATCCAGGGTCACCACGTAGAGGTGGAGAAGGGTTTCGGCATTTCTGAGTTGCTGGCCCAACGCTAACAGTCAGGTTTGGGTCGCTGACCGCTACACCTCATGTCCTACTCAGCATCTTGATCCCTTTATTCTGTACTAAACTATTTTCACAAAACATCGTCTGGAAGAGATCAGCCGTAGATACGAAAATAAATGGATTTCTTAAATAGAAGAATGTGTATATGTGTGAGAGGTTGAAGGTCAGAGTTCAAAGCTTAATTGGTCTTTAAACAGTAACAATACTAAATGAGTATGTTGTTGCTGTTGTTGTTGTTGCTGTTGTTGCTGTTGTTGTTGTTGCTGTTGTTGCTGTTATCCCGTAGTTGCTGAGCATGCTTGCTCTTGTCAGCCAATTGCCATTCTTATATAAATACAAGTCTTCGTCAGCTGTTTCATTACTCTGTACAGTTTATTGTCAATTATTGGCAGTGCTTCTAAGAATCTTTTCTTTGGTTCCCATTTTCCTCATTTTCATCAAAAGGCATTTCTTCCATATCCTGGTATATGCCTGCTGTAGATCAATGAACTGCTAATATGCTATTTCCGTCATCTGACGTGTGAACCTAAAGAGTGGATCATCCGTGCGATGTCCACCCTGAACCCTGAGTGGTTTCTTTCATTGAGGTTATTGCTTTCCAGTATAGTCTTGTTTAGCATTCGTTCAACCAGTCTACCTAAACATGAGATGAGCGACACTGGTCTATAGCTTCCATGTGTTCTTGATTGTTTCCCTTTCTTCAGTTCGGATTTAATGGTTGCTGATAGCCAAATTAATGGTAACTGTCCTTCGTCCCATGTTCTGCCGATAAATCATAAAAGTTTCTCTTTGCCTTTGGTCCTAATTTGTTTATCATCCCGTTTTAAACTTTATCTGGTCCTAGTGCCTTATTTTTCATCAACAGTTCATGTGGATTGAAGTAATGTTTGAAGGCCGCTATGATGGTTGAATCGATGTTAAAGGATTCCTTTAAAAATGCTTAATCTGGTAGATTTCTTGGTTGTGCTTTTTTAACCCTCGAAAAATGTGGTACAAATCTCAGCTCTTTTGGTGTTTGATACTATTTCGTCTGTCAGGGGTGTTGTGTTTGACTATCTCTTGATGCATTTAAGGCTACTCAGCAGCCTTCACATATTACTCCCTGCCTTTGTTTACTCTGCTTTCTACAATTTTCTCTCCAAGTCTCCCGCTTGCTTTGTTTAGTGATATACCTTTCTTTTTCCATCCAGTTAATGTACTCTTTTTTTTGTTGTTGAAATACTTCTACCTGGCCTTTGGTCTCTTTTTAACGGCTGCAGCCAGCTCTGGGTTCCTGGCCTTTCTTCTCTCTTTAACGGCTGCAGCCAGCTCTGGGTTCCTGGCCTTTCTTCTCTCTTTGACGGCTGCAGCCAGCTCTGGGTTCCTGGTCTTTCTTCTCTCTTTCACGGCTGCAGCCAGCTCTGGGTTCCTGGCATTTCCTCTCTCTCTTTGACGGCTGCAGCCAGCTCTTGGTTCCGGTACGATTTATATTTCTTTTACCTGTCCTGTCGGATGCTTTCCTTTGCAGCTGTTAAGATGGTGGCATATATATGTTTCAAAGCTGTATTGGTGTCATCATTTTTACTTATTTGAATAAACCAAGCAACAGTTTCCTGGACATATCGATCCCAGCCAGCCTTCCTGAAATGCCATGATTGTTTGTCCAGAAAAACCCTATCCCTATGTGGGGTTTTAATCATTGTTAGGATAGGACGATGTCTTAAGACTTTAGTGAAGTTGTTTTCTACCAAGTAAGCCATCACAAGTGTCAGATCTGGCCGGCTGGTAGTACCATGCGTTCTATCCAAAAGAGTTGGGTTTCCAGATTGTCGAGCAGTGTAAGGATGGTGCCATTACTCAGCTCTTCGATCTCCAGGCCTCTTTTATAAAACTTATGGTATCCAAGATTTTGCATATGGGCATTTAAATCTTCCACCAACACTGTTTTCTTTGATACAGGCTCAAACTCAGGTAAGCACAGTAAATGTTATGTAGTTTGTATGTTATTATATCTATCATCTATAACTTTTTTGTTTAATGGTTAATATCCTCTACAGGATTGTTGGTTACAATGGCATGCATATCATTTCTGACCAGGGTCATAATGCCACGGCATTTGTTGCATTCGCACTTACGCTGCTTGTAGCCTGTCATATTAATTTGTCTCTGTGGTAGTATCGTTTCCTGGAGGAGGGCTATGTGGATGTGATGGCCATGTAGTATTTTAATCAGTACAGGAACCCTGTTTTGTACTCCGGCAATATTAAGCTGTAGAATGTTGATGTTCTCTCTCGCTGACTTCTCGCACAGAGAGGGGGCGATATTTCTGTTGCTCGGGCCTTGATAACCGAGGCGACGCCCGAGCTCGTTTGAATAATGTTCATGGTTTTCTGGCTTTGGAATGTTGGGTTATCTTGCTGCAGACTTCTTCCTCCCAAAGAGCAGGTTGGGTGTGTGTTTCTCCGTGAGGCGTAGATGTATTTGGCTTAGCCACTTCCGTCTTTTGTCATCGAAAGATTCGCTGCGCCGATGGGGCTGAAGTGGGATGCCAGGTGTGTTCACAGAGTACATTCCCCACTGGCTACAGTTGCTCTAGTTACAGATCACATTTCTTTATTCTGCGTTCAGCCCTTTCCCCGTGACTGTGTCACGTCCTGCCCCCTATCCGTTCACGACTGCCCACCCACCCCTCCACATCACCACGGCTCTTCTCTTATAATGAGATCGATTAGATTTGCCTCCCCTCCCCATCCCTAGAGTCAGAGCGCAGTGCGTTGACATGTGAAATGTCAGATCAACCGGTGCTCTCTGGGACGTAGGACTTGGCCCCGATCCTCTCTGGGTACTTCTAGCATTATGGGACATAGGACTTGACCCCGATCTTCTCTGGGTACCTCTACCATTATGGGACGTAGGACTTGACCCCGATCTTCTCTGGGTACCTCTTCCATTATGGGACATAGGACTTGATCCAGATCTTCTCTATGTACCTCTACCATTATGGGACAAAGGACTTGACCCCGATCTTCTCTGGGTACCTCTACCATTATGGGACCTAGGACTTGACCCCGATCTTCTCATGGTACCTCTACCATTATGGGACGTAGGACTTGACCCCGATCTTCTCTGGGTACATCTACCCTAATGGGATCCCTGGTAGGGTTCTCGAAGGTTAGATAAATAAAAGTTGTGTAGCTCAGCAGACGACAGATGAGATGAATATGTAACCCATGGGTGGGGTTTGGGTTTGTAACAGTCAGTGCACATTCCACTCACCGCTGGGTCCTGTGTTGTCCTTTTAATGGGCCCCAAACTTCTCCTCGCCTTAAGAGGCCCTAATTTGCTCGTCGCCTAAAGGAACCCCAAACTGCTCCTCGCCTCAAGGGACCCTAAACTGCTCCTCGCCTTAAGGGACCCTAAACTGCTACTCGTCTTAAAGGACCCCAAACTGCTCCTTGCCTTTAGGGACCCTAAACTGCTCCTCGCCTTAAGGGACCCTAACCTGCTACTCGCCTTAAGGAGTTCAAACTGCTACTCGTCTGGTTGAACCGTCAGTTACTCAGTCGTCACCAAAGGAAACTCAGTAAACAACAGTTCCACCCATGAGAAGGTGTTGCAATGGACACGTTTGTGCAGGAGAGGCCTTGTGCTAGAGGTCAGTAGCTTCCCTGGCGATCACTGCACCCTGGATGTGAGAGACTGCAGATTCGCATCAACATCCATTTGATGTAGGCGAGACCTTGAGCCCAGACCCTACATTGACCACACTAAAAGAGTATAATGACCGTTGCTCTAACGATACAATGGATGGTTAGAGAATACGATGTCGTTGGAAAAATGATATAGGCAACTTGTGAAAAGATGGAAATAACTGCAGAAAAAAGCACGGGACAGATTTTCTTGGAGACGACCAGTCCACCACTGCACGATAATGGCGAAGTAGAATTGGGAACCATGCATGGAGTATTTTTGGCAGAAATGTTCATTAAACCAACATGACTGTACCAAACTGAGCGGGCTTCTGGCTGGTGTGAATAATGGGATGTGCAACGATACACTTGTTGAAGTTCTGTACTATAGAAGGGCTAGACTATGGTCATCTGTAATCTACAGTAGGTCATGGCTAGACTGTACTATAGAAGGGCTAGACTATGGCCATCTGTAATCTACAGTAGGTCATGGCTAGACTGTACTATATAAGGGCTAGACTATGGCCATCTGTAATCTACAGTAGGTCATGGCTAGACTGTACTATAGAAGGGCTAGACTATGGCCATCTGTAATCTACAGTAGGTCATGGCTAGACTGTACTATAGAAGGGCTAGACTATGGCCATCTGTAATCTACAGTAGGTCATGGCTAGACTGTACTATTGTCGCTTCTTGGGGCATGCTGTCAGCGCCATTTATTTATTCTCTGTTCTGCTCCAAATGAAAGCTCCAAAACATCGCTAGAGTCGGTCTCCTTACAAGAAACCTGGCAGTGACGGATTCAACAGTAGTGGCTTTACCTGATGATGTTGATAGCCAATGCACGACCTTTTTTAGTGACTTTAACCACATGTTTGAAAGGACTCAGTGGTATCAATAAGGGTACCACCCCACCCTAAATCTCTTCTTACCTCACACTTTCAGTGTGTCAGTAGTCCTATTCTATTCACTAATGTACACATGGGTTTCTAATAATCTTCCGCCATTGATAGACACAATGATTAAACCAAATCGATTCAGTTCAAGTGCCAACTCTGCATCAAAGGTCGGCTGCAATCGATCTTCAGCTTACTTTATGTCCTGTCGAAATGTTGCAATCTGAGAGGCTTTTCCCAGTCCATCTTCTGATGTTATCCGCTCAGTTAAAACTGCCTCTTCGAATTTTCTTTCACACTACCCTCTAGTATGGTCTTCAACAAGGAGGTATGTCTTGTTATATGACCAAAATAACGTAACTGTCTAACCCTGATTTCGGTCATTAATTCCCTTTTCACCCCCAACTTTTCCAATACCTCCAAATTGTTTTCATCTCTTTCCGAGAAATGCGAACCAATCGTCTATATACTCACATTTCCAGGGCTTCAATACTATTTTCTAACTTGTTATTTATTGTTCATATTTGTGGGCCATAAAGTAGTGATGAGTATACATAACACCTGACAATTCTGATTTTCATTTTATGATTTATCTGTTTGGATGTCAGTATGTGTCGCATGCTGCTGAATACCATCTTGGCCATACTTATTCTCTTTCTGATTGCTTTTTCTCAGCTGCCTTCTTCCGTTATTATATGACCTAGATATGAGAAACTATGTACCTGTTTAAGTAGCTGATCTTTTATTTGTATCTGCACACATGGTTTCTTGTCACTTTCCCCAAGTATCATAGTCTTTGTTTTCTTTATGTTTTTGTCTAATCCGAACTCTTGACTTTGTGTGTATATTGTTGTCACAAGCTCCTGTAATTCTATCTCACTTTTAGCCATGAAAACTGTATCATTCGCATATCGTAGGTTATTCATTATCACAATTCCGATGACAACTCCTCTATCTCTTTTAATATTTGTTCTGTGTAGATTATAAAAAGACATTATCTCACACCCTCAGACAGAACTAATAAACACACACACGATAATGGCCATACATACCTGCCCCAGACAAAACCAAAGGTCTGTGTTCAGGTCATATAGGTTCCACTTGACTGCCCCGCTTCGTGGTTCATACTTGAGACTTCTGTGTTTGACAACAAGGATTAACGTGCATTGTTGTGACGGTGGCTTGGTTTAGGGCCACTGTAGTCTTGTGTGATAGTGGTTAACGGCCGGGTGTCCATGATCAGAATGGGGATCTGTGAAGTGTCAAATGGGGGTTCACGAATATCTAGGGGCCTATAAAGAGTCAAGTAGGGCACATGATGTATGGGGATTTGTGAAAAGAGACGTGGGGAATACTATTCTGTGGAATCATCGCTGTCGTACCTACTTGGGATTGCATTTATGACTTAGAAGACTTTAGAATAACATGACTTGAGACTTGACTTGATAACCGACGACTTGGAACTCTATAGACCTAGATGGACTTGGCTGGAGTCTTGATTTGTCAAGATAAATGAAGACAAGACTTAAAAGGACTTGACTTGGAATGATACATGAAGATTTCAGACTCGACTTGCGATTTAGACTTGACTTGCGGTGTGACTTTATTTTTGTTAAGATGACATGACTCGAGTTTTGCTGAAGATGACTTAAGACTTGACTCGAGTTTTAGGACTTGACCCGAGTTTTGCTGATGATAACTTACGACTGAACTTCTACTAGAACACATGCGTTTGCTCTGGGACTAATTATACAAAATTATAATTACAGGTTTTATTCAGCATTATAGTAACGGACTTTTTCACAACCTATGTTATCTGATGTCTTTGTTGAGCTCTGGAGACACATAACCTTGCCAGGAATCGCTTCTTTCCTCTCCTTGAACCTCACACAAATCCGTCTCTGCTCCTACTTCGCCATCAAGACCAAACAACCAGCTGATATTTTTAACGCATGCCGGTTTATGCTGACGAGTGTTCTGCAACAACTTTCATTACCTGACTAGAACTTGTTCCAATTTATAGAACGTCTGGCGACCTGACTAGAGTTTGTTCCAACTTATAGAACATCTGGCGACCGGGATAGAGTTTGTTCCAACTTATACACCATCTGGCGACCTGGCTAAAGTTTGTTCCAACTTATACAACATCTGGCGACCTGGTAAGAGTTTGTTCCAACGTATAGAATATATGGTGACCTGGCTAGAGGTTGTTTCAACTTATACAACATCTGGTGACCTGGCTAGAGTTTGTTCCAACTTATAGGACATATCGCGACCTGATTAGAGTTTGTTCCAACTTATAGAACATTTGGCGACCTGACAAGAATTTGTTCCAACTTATAGAACATCTGGCAACCTGACTAGAGCTTGATTCAATTTATAGAACTTCTGGCGAAATGGTTAGAGGTTGTTTCAACTTATACAACATCTGGCGACCTGGCTAGATTTTGTTCCAACTTATAGAAGATATGGCGACCTTACTAGAGTTTGTTCCAACTTATAGAACATATGGCGACCTGACTAGAGCTTGTTCCAACTTATAGAACTTCTGGCGACCTGGCTAGAGTTTGTTCCAACTTATAGAATATCTGGCGACAATATATCAATATGTTCCTGTTGGAATGGACGTCTCCTAGACCCCTCTGTGTCTCCGGTGTTTCTCCTTCCATCGAACCTGTAATTTACCCTGAGAACAATTCTAAAGAATCAGTTCCACAAATGGGGTAAAGATGCAGCACATTGAATGAGCTGATATTATTCAGCGTCTCATAGTTGGCTGCGTGCATTAGGGCCAGCAAACCAGAGGTGTCAAAAGGGGCGCCCCAACCATCTAAGGAAGTCACGGAATGCACTGAACTGAACTGAATAACGATCGATAGGCCGGCTTCAGACATTTCAGCTAAAATGAAAGACTATTCACGTCACTTAAAAAAAGAGTAATACTTCTTCTAAATGATTAAATTTATGCAAATCCAGAAACAGACTGAATTGTTTGTCTTGCTCGAAACAGATCTGGGTTTACGGAATAATAATGGCTACTGTGAAACCAATAATTTTTACAAAGCCTAATCAGGACGAGACACAAAAAGCAACCGAAGACAGAGAAAGATAGAGCAGGGTTGTGGACGTGTCAGCAGAGGTGCCCCAACGATCTCAGGAGGTCACGGGATGAATTGAACTGTGTGCCTAGAACCCTCGCAGTTTTAGAAGCACTGTGGGAAATGTTAGTCCAGGGTCCAGATGCATGTAACGCGCTAGACGTTCATTCACCAACATCCTGATGAGACTGACTGTAATAATTGAGTAAGGACATCACACGAAGGTACGCCATGACTCCGGAAGTTTTACTCCAGTGGCCGAGATTGCGGGACACTACACAATTTGTTTTATTTTCTCTTTGATGGAAAAATGGGCCGAAGTAGGCAACAAACTGAGTATTTAGAAATTATTCAGGATAATGAAGATTACCAGTGAGAACGTTGGACATTTCTATCTTCTTGTCTCTATCTTGGCCTTGTTACAGTTTAGCTCTGAATCTCTTATTAATAATAATAATAATGTTCGCGTAGGCATCTAAGGCCTGTTGCATCGATCAACCACTACCAAGTCCAACTACCGAGGCTTGTTCATACGTAGTGTGTCGACCGAGATCTCTATAGACTCTCTAAGTAGAGCTGACTGCTCCACTGCCGTAAGAAGAGGGCAGCGAGGAGTGTGTGTTGGACTAATGTTTGTGTCTGGCTTTCTTTGTCCGTGTTTGACTCCATGTTTTTACGCGTTCTGCCCCTGAGGTATCTGGATTGTATCCACCTTCGGGCCAGCGTGACTCTTGCTGTGCTTAGAATACTGGGTATGGAGAGGTATCGTGTAACCTCCAGTGGAGGGATGGGGGAGGATGAAGGTGGCCTCAGTCCAAGCAGGAAGGCCCTTGAGTATTTATAACCTGGACTGAATTCCTGTGAGCAGTGAACTGGGACGTTGAACGTATTATTGGACCGATTTCCCGCGGCTTAAGTCGAGAGCGCAGCTATCAGGCGCGGCCACATTACTTTTGTTTTCTCTAATTTGATCTCTGATTACTGCATTGCAATTCTGGTATTCAATCGAGCACAGCTTGTTTAGGTGGCACGACTGACGCACCAGCGCGTACAAATACAGGTGTAAAGATCATAATTAAAAAGACAAGAATGACTTCACTGACAATGAACAACATTTGAAGATCCAAATAAATTACGATTCACACGAAAGTTAAAATATTCAACGCATTGTCTCGTCTGTGCTGTTGGTGTTAAGAAGGAACGTGGAGAACAGCCAAGGCAACACGACAAAGACTCCAGTCCTTCGTTAACAGATACCCAGGATTGAAAATGGGCATTAAGTGACAGGCCATGGTGAAGAATGAAGACATGCGTTAAGGAGCCAACTTCAGACACTGGGACAAGAAATTAAGATTAGAAAATGGGGCTGGATAGAACATACGCTAAAGAAGGCTCCGTATAACATAGCCAGACAGGCTGTCACGTGGTGTCCCCAAGGAAAACGAAAGAGAGATAGACATATAAATTACACAAAGAAGATAGTGTGAGAAGAAACTACGATTAAATGATTACACTTGGGGAAAACTGATAAAGTAGGTCAGGATCGTGTTACTTTGGCGGGATATGGTCAATGGCCTACACCAAGATCAGTGAAAGCCTTTGATTGGCTGATGCGTCCTATGACAGGTAGCAAAATGTAATCTAAACTCATCTAAAGTTTAGCAAGAAGAAGAAGAAGAAGAAGAAGAAATACAAAATTGGACACAACAAGGCAGTGAGAAGATTGAGACAAGAAATTCTTCTTCTTCTTTTTATTCTTCTTTTTCTTCTTCGTTTTCTTCTTCTACTCCTTTTTCTCCTTCTTCTTCTTCTTTTCTTTCTCTCCTTCTTCTTGCTCTTCTCCTTTATTGGGGATCCCAGCTTTGCCTTCCCACTGCGATCCATATAACATCTTTGCCTTCCCACTGCGATCCATATAACATCTTTGCCTTCCCACTGCGATCCATATAAAATCTTTGCCTTCCCACTGCGATCCATATTACATCTTTGCCTTCCCACTGCGATCCATATAACATCTTTGCCTTTTCACTGCGATCCATATACCAGCTTTGCCTTCCCACTGCGATCCATATAACATCTTGGCCTTCCCACTGCGATCCATATACCAGCTTTGCCTTCCCACTGCGATCCATTTACCAGCTTTGCCTTCCCACTGCGATCTATATACCAGCTTTTACTTCCTACTGCGATTCGTATGCTCTTATTCAGGATACAGCAACGCAGCCCATTTCCAGGACCGTCACTTGGAGACGGAAAAGGATCTTTGTCAGCTCTGGTTCGCTGACGATGATACAAAAAGTCAGCTATGGTTCGCTGTCACTGATACAAGAAGTCAGCTATGGTTCGCTGACGCCGATACAAGAAGTCAGCTATGGTTCGCTGTCCCTTATACAAGAAGTCAGCTAAGGTTCGCTGATGCCGATACAAGAAATCAGCTATGGTTCGCTGTCCCTGATACAAGAAGTCAGCTATGGTTCGCTGACCCTGATACAAGAAGTCAGCTATGGTTCGCTGACGCCGATACAAGAAGTCAGCCAAGGTTCGCTGATGCCGATACAAGAAGTCAGCTATGGTTCGCTGTCCCTGATACAAGAAGTCAGCTATGGTTCGCTGACCCTGATACAAGAAGTCAGCTATGGTTCGCTGACGCCGATACAATAAGTCAGCTATGGTTCGCTGTTCCTGATACAAGAAGTCAGCTATGGTTCGCTGACACTGATACAAGAAGTCAGCTATGGTTCGCTCACCCTGATACAAGAAGTCAGCTATGAGATGCTGGCTGCTGACAACTCAATCACTTAAGATCAGAGATGAAAATAAAGTGACCTGGACATCGATGACCCATTTATCAACACAACACTTGACAATCAGAACATAGGCTAGTCAACTAAAGCATTAATTGTCCACAATAAAACACGCATTGGTGAACTCTTAAATGAACTTCCTTTTGTTGACGATCAAGCAAACATAACAACTTCAGAACTAAAATTGCGGCAACATATTGATAAGCAAGATACAACTTGAAAAAGAATACGGTATGATAATCAATGTAGAAAAAATCTGAGGTCATGAAAATATTTCACATACTTATGGAGCCCGTTATCAGCAGACAGAAGAATTACCCAACAAAGATGCAATAAGGCAGATCAGATCATTGGACAATCAACTCCAATACTTAATTGCAAGCACGTTACAATAACTAACAAAAGAGCTTTATACAACACGATTATCGTGAAAAACACAACATCCTAACAACAGAAATGAAATGCCTGCGAAAAATATTGGGCATTACAAGGTGAAACATCATCATAAACTAGTAGGAACAACACCAGTATCAGACTACATTAAAGGACAGCTCCTAGAATGGTTTGGCCACGTAACAAGACTACCACCACACAGCGCACACCCCCCCCCCTCCCTCCCCGGAACAAGCAATGCTATTTAGATACAACGGATTCAAAGCCAAAGGCAGACCACGAAAAAGGTGGCTTACAGAAATATCTGAATAAGTAAATGCTACTGTGCGTGAAGAACACAGACGGGCACGTTCTAGAGATCTCATCATAACCTGACGCTGGAAGGCACACATGCGTGCTCGTTCTAGAGATCTCATCATAACATGACGCTGGAAGGCACACAGACTGATCGTTCTAGAGGTCTCATCATAACCTGACGCTGGAAGGCACACAGACATATCGTTCTAGAGGTCTCATCATAACCTGACGCTGGAAGGCACACATGTTGATCGTTCTAGAGATATCATTCTAACCTGACGCTGGAAGGCCCACATACGGATCGTTCTAGAGATATCATCCTAACCTGAAGCTGGAAGGCCCCCAGACGGATCGCTCTAGAGATCTCATCCTAACCTGACGCTGGAAGGCACACAGACGGATCGCTATAGAGATCTCATCCTAACCTGGCTCTAGAACGATGCTCGATGGAGCACGGCGACAGCAGTCTTGTACCCCCGAGGTAAGAAGAGAACGTTGGGAAGACCTCCAATGCGTTGGTCAGACTCCCTTGCTGTACGCTGCAACATCTGAGATGCCTCTAGAGAACCACTTACCCCACCCTGGACTTCCGTGTTCCAAGACATGGTCCGATAGAGACAAACTTGGGGTCCGCAGCAACGCTGAGGAACGGGTCATCAAGATCAAGATCATGATTCTAGAATAATTGATTTTTAGTTCCATTTCCAATCATTTATTTACTCAGGCAAAATGTCGTTGCCATCCGTATCGGTAGAGAGAGAGAGAGAGAGAGAAAGAGAGAGAGAGAGAGACAGAGGGAGAGAGATGGAGGGAGAGACAGAGAGGAGAGAGATAAAGAGAGAGACAGAGAGAGAGAGAGACAGAGAGAGAGACAGAGATAGAGAGAGACAGAGAGAGAGAGAGCGAGAGAGAGAGACAGAGAGAAGGAGATAGAGAGAGATAGAATGTAATTGTGTTGTGGAAGATTCGTTAAATCTTTAGGTGCCAGGGATTTCACAGAACAACTTAATATTATTTGGAATGGACTAACCTAAACCGTTGCTTTCCGAGTTAAAGACGATTACAAAAATTTGTACTCGATATTTGATGAAAGGAAAATGACAATGCAATCAGCTGGATGCGTGGATGCACAACATTATCGAAATTGTATTGTTGACCATGCCTTCTGTTTTCTAGCGAGATCATTATTTGGACCAAGTCTTGAGTTTCAGATTTCAATAATCTACAAAGCTTACAGAAACGACACTCAGAGTCGCATTGTTTCTGTCATAGCTCTAAAACAGTTTAGGAAAACTAGAATAGGAATTTCACTAAGCAATTCATAATCAACAAAGAAAACTAGAATTTGAGCTTCACTAAGTCAGGAATTCAGAATCAATAGAGAAAACTAGAATATGAGCTTCACTAAGTCAGAAATTCAGAATCTTACATAAGACATCAATGAGACGTCTTGTAACGTGATTATTATTTCTAACGAGTCCATCGTGTTTTTCTTTGTTCTGCTGACTTGGTGAAGTTTATATTCTAGTTTTATTAGTTGATGTCTCCTGTAAGACGTCTCATTGATGTCTCCTGTAAGACGTTTTATCGATGTCTACTGTAAAACGTCTTATTGATGTCTCCTGTAAGACGTCTCATTGATGTCCCCTATAAGACGCCTCATTGATGTCTTATGTAAGACGTCTCATTGATGTATCTTGTAAGACGTTTCATTGATGTCTCCTGTAAGACGGTTCATCGATGTCTCTTGTAAGACGTCTCATTTATGTCTCATGTAAGACGTCTCATTGATGTCTCTTGTAAAACGTTTCATTGATGTCTCCTGTAAACCATCTCATTGATGTCCTCTAAAAGACGTCTCATTGATGTCTTCTGTAAGACCTCACATTCATGTATCATGCACGACTTCTCATTGATGCCTCATGTAAGACGTTTCATTGATGTCTCATGTAAGACGTTTCATTTTTGTCCGATGTATGACGTCTCATTGATGTCTCATATAAGACGTCTCATTGATGTATCCTGTATGTTTAGCAGAAAATGAGTTTTCTTTCCTTGGACATGATGCATCTAGGGCGTCTTCTGATAAAGGAAACTAGGTTGAGTTAGTCAAACTGATAACTAGCATTGGCAAGGATGCCAATTCACATCTTGAAAGTGGTGACCATCCCAGCTACAAGCGGTTACCATCCCAGCTACAAGTGGTGAACATACAAGCTACAAGTGGTGACCATCCCAGTTACAAGTGGTGACCATCTCAGCTACAAGTGGTGACCATACAAGCTACAAGTGGTGACCATCCCAGTTAAAAGTGGTGACCATACAAGCTACAAGTGATGCCCATCCCAGTTACAAGTGGTGACCATCCCAGTTACAAGTGGTGACCATCCCAGCTACAAGTGGTGACCATTCCAGCTACAAGTGGTGACCATCCCAGTTACAAGTGCCCCCAGTCAAAAGTCATTTTTGAGTTTAGAAAGAGTCAAGACCTACTTACACAATTCTCAGAGTAAAAATAGAATTTCTACCCTATCACTGATATCTATTGAAAAGACACAGATTTCAAAATTTAAAATAAAACCTCCGTTCTACGACGACGTAATTGATTTATTCGCCCAGAAAACCCGACGCATAGAACTTACATTCCAGAAGTAGGATGTGGCTAACATGTTTAGATCTAGACTTAACTACATCAGTGATGGAAATTAACTGCTAAAACGTAAACCTCAGAGCGTTGTGCACGTAAAAAAAAAACAGACAACAAATGCTATGAAGTACATCAGCTTAAAAAAAAAACAGAGAACACATTCTATCAAGTACATCAGCCTAAATGCCTGCTACGCTACTGTCAGATCTGCCAGCATCAGATAAGGTCTTGTTTTAATTCTTGATGAGTCTGCTCAAAGACTTCCCCAACCTCCATTGAGGTCAATGATACCCATTAAAATAATTATTTTTGTTAAAAGAATTATTATTTTGAATTACTAGATAAATATTATTGAAACTGTGTTTACATTTGTCTTTAGAATGTGTGTTTCCTGGATAATATAAGTAACAATAGATCGATATGGGTGGTGTGTTGCCTAAGATTGCTTACAGTTCTGAGAAGGTCACCCCTCGCCACTGCAAGAAACGATTTTAAATTATGGGAACAGGACGCCATGGATCATTTTGCGTGGAGGGACAACATTAAGCACGGCATACAGACAACAGAGATACTGATTGAAGATAAGCTAATGACTCATTGTTGAAGAACACATGCCACACCACGCGACATAGCACAATTCTGATTTTCCGTAACAAAACAACACAGACAAGTAAAGCTCACGAACATGAACATGGCCTGTAAACCACCATTTATAAGGACTATCCACCCAACAAAAACATTACTGATTATATCAGACATGATGTCAAGGAAAGTGTTGTAAAGATATCAACTTTGTTAACTCGCTAATAATGTATTTATGGATTTATCAAATTAAACAAAAGCAGTTGCATAACAAACACTGAGGCATGTGATGCAGTGGTAGAGTTCACTGTAAGGTGTCTCAGCTGGTGTGAGGTGAAGGTGACCGGTCCACTGTCTCGCTTGTTTGTCTTACACATCCCAAGGAGATACATTTAGTCAATGATGTTAGTAATGAAATACTAGAGGCTTCATTGTCCCGAGACAGCAAATTTTATGAGACCCAGTTCGTTTACTCTTTGTCATATCTTGTCTAATAACCAAAAACGTATCCATTTACACAACGAAACCCTGAAACGAACCCTGTACCTTCCCAGTAGAAGATTCTGCACTGACATTGCCATATAGGCTCTACATACATGTTCTGGAGTCTTATAATGCTGTAATTGTGTTTGCTAGTACCTTGTTATGCCTCTATGGGAACCAACCAAATTTGTATCTACTATTTATATTTGTAACAATTATTCCATTCTGGCTCAAAGATCTTATTAATTATTTTCTAGTAAGTTCTTGATGCTAGTTGTAGATAAAAGAAGTTCATAGCGAGGTCTGCAGTAAATGTGGTGTGTTTGACATATCTTTACATAATCGATATAAATTGTGTAAAAGTTGGAAGAAGTTTTGGATATTCCAATTCGAACTATTATTGACGTTGAAAGATTTCAAAACAAAGTCTGCTAAGATGTCTATATTTAGAATATTAAAGGGTTGCAACCACATAAATTAAAAACATTTAAAGGAACCAAGAGTTATCTTCTCCTGAATGTTGTAAAAAAGTCGCAAGAGAGAACCTGCCTTGGGCGTCTCCCCTCAGTCTAGGGGTAATTTAATAGCGCCTAGAAAGAGTGATCTATGGCCCTGCAGCAGATACACATGGCTGTACATATTGCGAGTATGCACGTAGGATGTAAGGTTTTAATTTTCCACCCGACCAAATTTCTCTTGCTTGCTTTCGTCCTATTTACTTGACATATGGGGAGGAAGCAGCTCTGACCCCAATCGACCGTGTGAAAGATCGCATCTTACACTGAGCTCAACCTTGAACCTACACGGAGGCGTCTAAGTCGCGGAACGGACTAGGCAAGTGGCTGCCGAACACAAACACTAGCTGGTCCCAACAGTTGCAAATAGTAAATTTAGAGTTAACTTATATACCGCAAACGGTGGAAGACGGGTCACTTCTGGTTTCCATTATTTGTATACCGTTTTGAAAATGAATTTAATCATATACGTTCAAAACAACTAACTGTTATAACTTCCTCCAACGTAATTTGTGTCATAAATTGAATTGTATCATTACATAAAATTAAAGGTACAAATTTGCGTTGATGAAATATTAAACAATTTAGTAAATTGAGTATTGATTTATTACCATCCTTTGATGTATAAAGGGAACCAAACGATGGTAGAATTCATTGGCTTTCTTTGTTGTAAGGGATACATTGCCCTTGTGATGAGGTAAACATTGGTCCTGTGAATATTGTTCACGACTAGGTCGTGTAACTGTTGTCTGTGTAATTTGATTTCCTATACTGGATGATGTGTAGGGTTTATATATAAGGTGCTTATACTAAATACATGTATTGCTTTATGTGTTGTTTGAGTATTGGATAATAACACGACGTTAGCAAAGGTATGTGTAATTTTGTTTATACATTTTCTCTAACAAATCATCTATAAAAAGTTTAATCTCATTGCAAATCTCTAAACGCTACACTGACCTTTTTCAAGCAGATAGCGTCAACTACTATCATTATAATAACATCAATCATATGGAGTCTTGCAGGTTTGCTGTTGGCTAGATAATTGTGGACGTAGTAGTCATAGTGTGACATTTGAAACAAGTAGACATGAAACTATAGGTTACCTTAGTATGTATTTGTTTGTTGTTTATATAAACGTGTTTTATTACCTCAAGCTGTTACATTCGTGAATGTAAACAAACAGTTGAGACAGATTCTTACAGTACTGGTACTGACACAAACACACATTACCTTTCAAGAGAGTAAATAGTCCTTAGCGTTCACTTTTATACCTTTTGTGAGGGTGTATTTTCCTTACCGCCCCATTTTATACCTTTCGTCAGGGTCAATTTTCCTTATCATCCACTTTTATACCTTTCGAGAGGGTAAATTGTCCTTGCCGCCCCCTTTTATACCTTTTGTGATGGTAAATTGTCCTTACCACCCACATTTATAACATTCGTGAGAGTAAATTGTCTTTACAACCTCCACTTTTTTACCTATCATATGGATATATTATCCTTACCGCTCACTTTTATACCTTTCATGGGGGTAAATTGTCCTTACCACTCACTTTTACATCTTTTGTGAGGGTAAATTGTCCTTACTACCCCCTTTATACCTCTTGTGTATTCGTAAATTTTCCTTACCGCCCACTTTTATAAATTTTACGAAAATAGATTTTCCTTACGGCTCACTTCTATAACTTCCTCTAGGGTAAATTGTCCTAACGGCTCACTGTTATAACTTTCATGGTGGTAAATTGTCCTTACCACTGACTTTTATACCTTTTGAGAGGGTAAATTTTCTAACCGCCCCCTTTTATACCTATCGTGAAGGTAAATTTTCTTTACCATCCACTTTTATAACTTTCCATTGGGTAAATTGTCCTTTGCGCCAACATTTATAACCTTTCATTTGGGTAAATTGTCCTTACCGCCGTCTTTTATAACCTTTCATTTGGGTAAATTGTTCTTAGCGCCCACTTTTATAACCTTTCATTTGGTTAAATTGCCCTTAACAACCACTGTGATAAATTTAGCGAAAATAAATTGTCTTTACTGCCCACTTCTATAATTGTCTTGAAAATAAATTGCTCTTACCACCTACTTCTATAACTTTTGTTAGGGTATATTGTCCTAACTGCCCACTTTTATAACTTTCATTTATATAAATTGTCCTTACCGCCCCCTTTTCCACCTTTCGCAAAAATAAATTGTCTTTACTGCCCACTTTTAAAACTTTTATGAGGGTAAATTGTCTACACCGCTGACTTTTATCAATTTCACTAGGGTGAAATGTTCTAGCCGCCAACTTTTACAGCTTTCGTTAAGGTAAATTGTCTTTACCGCCCACTTTAAAAACTTGTGTAAGGATAAATTGTCTTTACTGCCCACTTCTATAACTTTCATTTAAGCAAATTGTCCTCACAGCTCACTTTTAGAACTTTCATTAAACTAAATTGTCCTCACCGCCCACTTTTAAATATTTGATTTAGGTAAATTGTTCTTACCGCCCACTTTAATAACTTTTGTGAAAGTAAATTGGTCTAACCGCCCACTTTTAAAACTTTTGTGAGAGGAAATTTTCCTTACCGCCCACTTTTATCAATTTCAATAGGGTAAATTGTCCTAACCACATATTTTTATAACTTTCATTTGGGTAAATTGTCCTTACTGCCCTCATTACAACCTCTAATTTAGGTAAAATTTCCTTACCACCCACATTGATACACTTTCATTTGGGTAAATTGTTCTTACCGCCCACATTTATAACTTTTCATTTGGGTAAATTGTACTTATTGCCTACATTTATAACTTTCATTTCGCTAAATTGACCTTACCGCCCACTTTTTTTAATTACTAGAGGGTAAATTGTCCTTACCACAGACTTTTATAATTTCATGAGGGTAAATTGTCCTTACTGCTGATTTTTTATAATTTCATGAGGGTAAATTGTCCTTACCACTGACTTTTATAATTTCATGAGTGTAAATTGTCCTAACCACCCACTTGTATAACTTTCATTTTGGTAAATTGTCTATTTCACCAATTTTTATGACTTTTATTTGGGAAAATTCGACTTTACCGCCCACTTTTATGACTTTCAATTGGGTAAATTGTCCTTACCGCCCACATTTATAACCTTTTATTTGGGTAAATTGTCCTTACCGCCCACATTTATAACTTTCATTTCGCTAAATTGTCCTTACCGCCCACTTGTATAACTTTCATTTCGCTAAATTGTCCTTACCGCCTCCATTTATAACCTTCAATTTGGGTAAATTGTCTGTACCGTCCACTAGCATAACTTTCATTTCGCTAAATTGTCCTTACCGCCCACTTGTATAACTTTCATTTCGCTAAATTGTCCTTACCACCCACGTTTATAATTTTGTGAAGATAAATTGTCCTTACCGCCCACTTGTATAATTACTAGAGGGTAAATTGTCCTTACCGCCCACTTTTATAATTACTAGAGGGTAAATTGTCCTTACCGCCCACTTGTATAACTTTCATTTGGCTAAATTGTCCTTACCACCCACTTCTATAACATTTGCTATAAAAAAAATTTTTAACAGCCCACTTTTAAAACTTTTGTTAAGATAAATTGTCCTCACTGCTCACTTTTATAACTTTTGTTTTGGTAAATTGTCCTCACTGCTCACTTTTAGAACTTTTGTTCTGGCAAAGTGTCCTCACTGCTCACATTTATAACTTTTTTGAGTGCTCGGCGTTCAACAGTGTTAGTAAAATGTTTCTTCCTCAGACGTCAGATCAATGGATCACTTTGTATGGCAGTAAACAACTATCATGTGCAGATGCCATTACATGGCATTTGGTAGAAGGCCAAGAGCCCCTGATGCTTCTGGATCGGTAACAATGTATGGTCAAGCAAAACATACTGATCGGACATGTTAGTCAAGGTTAGGTAAATAACAATAAAACAATAAGAAATGGTTAGAAACAGGCTTACTTTCAAATGAGCCAGTCGATGCTTCAGATTGGATCCACTACTAGGGGATTACATGTATACATTTTGATTCGCCTTATTATTTTATAGGTCTAGCGATATTGTGAGCTTAATATCTGAGTAGCAGCATGTCACTTTGTGCAATCACAATAAAAACACATATGATACTCTGTACAAGCAACATCTTACCTCTAACCCACTGTATGACCGGGGTACTACAGTAAACATCCCGAGTGGCCAGCATGGGTCTGTGAATAACAAGGACAAGAATAGCACAACTGCCCCAGAGAGTATGTCGAAAGAAGGGAGTACCTGTATGACATGGCATAACACAGGTCATGGTTAGGTGGTTTGTTAAGAGCAGCAAAGATGGCGCCTAACAGGCTTAGGGTTAATTTTGCTCTAGTGTTTAGAGTCTATTAAGATGGACCTGCACATTCTGTTAACCACACTCCACGACGCTTGTCCCAATGCAGTAGAGCAATAAGATGTTATGGTTTTTATTTCCCGCTTCAATGGCGCATTTTGCATTTGCATGTGTCATTATCTTGCAATGAGGTTTTGTGCAAAATGCAACCAGAGCAAAAAGCAATCAACTGCACATCTTAATATATTTGTACATGTTATTTAAAAAAATATACACGCAGACATACGTACACGCGTATACACACACACACACACACACATACATCCACACATGCATCACAGTTCCAGGCAACACGGAAACATCTCTGTCTCAAAACATATATCTTCATCCCTACATCGCTTCAGCATACGCCTGCATACACCTTTCCATACATTACCGACTCTCCCACACACATGGGTACTCATGCATACACATTTATCCACATGTACAGGCATGCACCCTATTTACATCAATATTTTCATCCTAGTACCCGTGTATTCACTTACAACCACCATACATTCTCGTTCACACTCACTGGTTAAAAAAATCCATATATATCTATCCTTTACTCCCAGGCAGTCCGTAGGTCCTGCCCAGAATATTCACAGATCGTGAAACACCTGGACAAAGAACCTACTCATTCCCATAAAAAAAAATATAGAAAACTGCCTGGTGTGCCTGTGGTAGAGAGCTCTACACCGACAGGTCCATACTAAGTATCTGAACTCTGCCAGTATTGTTAGGAGTTTGTTTTGTGTGTCTCTATCTGTCCATGGAAGTATATGAAGCATTATGGCCCTAAACATGTCTACTTTTATTTTAGTAAATTTGCTCATTGTTTGTCTAATTTTACCTAGTGTTGTGCTGACTACTTTACAAAAATAGAATAAATTATTTTCTGTTTCTTGTATGTTTATGTTGCAAAGATGGCATTTTTGTGTTACGTGTCCTAGCTGGGTTTGAGTTTGTTTACGTATTGGTGTTGTTCCGAAAATTAGTCTGTAAGTAACTTCTTTAATGTGTGGTGATACTTTAAGGTTGTGTAGATTGCAAAAGTTATGTGTGTAATTAGTTATAAAATACCCATATCGTCGTTTAATCCTATCTTTAAGTGGGGGTTCCTGTAATAATATTAGTTTTTTGTAAATCGTGTCTGGTTTCTGTGTGAGTAATGTTTCGTTTACTGTAATGTGTCTAATGCATTGTTTGTAAAACATGGATATATTTTTAAAGCAGTGTTGGATATTGTTTTTTAACTTACATAATTTGATTATCCTTAGTCCTAAATAATAAAGGGATAGTGGGTATTCATTAGGGTATTTTATGATTTCTTGTACAAATTTTATTCTTAGTGATTGAATTTTAATTGTTGTGTCTTGTAGGGCGATCCCACCTCGAATTTTTTCCTACGTTAATGTTTTAGATTGGATATTATGTACTGTGTTGTGGAATATCTTCTTCTTCTTCGTACGCAGTCAGACAGTAACCATTATTTTTTTCGAAAAAAGCGGCGGTCATCCTGAGGCTGTCGCCACTGCCCTAGAGCTTGTCTTGCAGTTCCACTGGTGATGGACACATCTGCTCTCTCTGATCCTCGTATGTCGGGCAGTTCTGCAGCAGATGTTCAGCGGTCATTTTACCGGTACCGCACGGGCATTCGTCAGTACCACCTATCTTCAATTTGTTGAATAGGTGGTACCTCAGTCTATTGTGGCCAGTGCGAAGTCTGAAGACAACGACCTGCTCTCTTCGGTTCAACTGGTAATAGGCATCGTTTTTGGTGTAACCAGTATGTTCGGTTTCCCATTTGGTCATGTATCTGGCTTTGATAAGCCGTTTTGACTCTTCGTACGTCATACTAGTATCTGTTTATGGTAGTCTTGCACCTTCTTTTGCCAGTATGTCTGCCTCCTCGTTGCCTTGGATGTTGCAGTGTGATGGGACCCACTGTACCACTACCCTTTTTGGTGCGGACTGCTAGCACAGTTTGCAGAGTGCTGCTCTTAAGTCATGAAGCTCAGTGTTTTTCTGGCTTGTTAGCGCTGTGACTACGGCGAGAGCATCTGTAAGCAGGACTATATGGCTTTCATTTTCTTTGTGTGTCACCATTTCTTCCACTGCCGCCCTCAGTGCCTCTGCCTCCGCTCTGAAATTGCTTGTGTACTTACCAGTAGCGAATGACAGTGTTATTTGTCTGCCATTTGGTAGGTTCAGGAATGCTCCTGCCCCTCCGTTCTGTGTTGTGTTTGTTACAGAACCGTCGGTGTATGCATGGGTCCAGTCCATGCTTGGGTAGCTTTTCGATATGTTGCGGAATATGAAACTTCTAACTGCTTTATGTATTTCTTTGATTGTTGTTAGGGGTGGGCATAATATGTTTGCGACATATATTAGTTTTGGTATTATAACTGAGTTAACTATTATACTGCGCCTAAATATTGTTGTAATTTTGTATTCAAATTTTTTGAGGATGTTTTTATTATTTACAGTAATTTTCTCCCATATTTCTTTATTATGGTCAAGTGGATTTGCAGAGTATATTATTCCATATATTTTTATTTTATTTGCTTGATTTAGGTGAAAGGGAAAATCGAATTTATTTATCCACTTGCCAATCCCCATTATGGATGATTTGGGGATATTAATTTTGGATCCGCTTTCTGTGCCGAATTGTGTGAAGGTGTTTAGGATATTTTGAATTGACCTACTATTGGATGGAAAGAAAGCGGTTTCGTCCGCGTAAGCCATTAATTTTTGTTCCCCAGACCCCGGTACATGGGTCCCTACTATTGTTGGGTCCTGTCTAATCTTCTATAGTAGGGGCTCCAAGACTAGGGTTTACAGTGTTGGGGACAGCGGACATCCTTGCCTAACTGATCTTGTTAGGGGGAAACTATCTGTTAACTGATGATTAATCATTATTTTGCTTTCGGGTCTCTTATATATTATTTTTAATCATTTGGTGGGGTATTCCCCAATGTTATTTTTATTTAATATTTCGTGGAGAAAAGAATGTGAGACTCTGTCGAAAGCTTTTTCTTGATCAATTGAGAAAATGGCAGATTGGCTGTTTTTGTCGTTAGTAAATTGTATAATATCTCGTAGAAAGTGTGCATGTTTACTGATTTTCCTATCCTTTACGCTACATTGTTGGTCTTTATGTACTAGATGTTGCATAAAGGGTCTAATCTTTAGGGTGAGGGCTTTGGTCAGAATTTTGTAGTCTACGTTCAGGAGAGAAATTGGTCTGTACTTTTTGGCCTCTAGCTTGTCACTGTCCGGTTTAGAGATCAGTGTAATGTAAGCTTCATTAAGGCTATTTGGCAATTCGCCTGTTTCAAATGATTCATTTAAAACTTTTAAAAGGGTGGGCCCAATACTGTCGAAGAAGGTTATGTAGAATTCTACGGTCAAGCCGTCAGAGCCTGGGCTTTTGTTTTTCTGAAAGAAGTTGAGTGAGTTTTTTAAGTCAATTAAGGACAGGGGTGTACAGTAGAGCAATAAGCTGCTCGAGTCTAGCCCGTTAAGCAGGAAATCCTCATCCCGGCTACATCCAGCTCAATCCAGAGCTAGGACATACACCTGGACATCTGCCCATGTAGAAGCACAGGTCGACTAAGACGAAGACTACAGTAAACACGACCAACTTATACAAATATTTCTTTTATTTGCAGGTTGTCTACTTTTGACACCACACGAAACACAAGACCTCACCACTAATAGAGTCGTCCATGTGGTCACCCTTGGAACAACTGCCTGAAACATTTCGCCTCTGCTCCATCTGTCGTCCACGTTAGCGGGTCATCTTTCGTCTCGGCACAGCCCCCATGGCAGCAGTACACAGTTTCCAGTCATGTCCATCATATACCGACAAAAGAAGTAGCATTTGGCAACAGCCAGTGTCCTTCCCCGAGACGCTGTACGGAAGTGCACGGACCCTCAAGTCGACTGCTGCCTTTGTTAGAGTCATTGAAGTCGAGGTCTGAAGACAAACGAGGACGATCTATCTTTTTGTCTTTATTGACTCAGCTGGAGCACAACAGTACCAGCACGGTCGACCTTCATCAAGAAGCCTGCGGCAAAGAACTGTGCATGCTCGTCCAGTAGGGGTTTCTGTAACAATGTGCTTGCATGATGAGTTTGCTAGTCTCAAGCACAACTCTCTTCAGTCACGCCTTTCAATGCATGCACGAAGTCCAATCAACCAAAGCAAGATCCCGCCTCTCCATTTGTTGAAACACAGGTCCAGCACTGTATTTGGCTTCCCATTACGAGCTATTAGAAAATACATGTTCTAGTAATTTGCAGTACTGTAGCAATAATTGACACATTAATGCACAACCTTTAGTGGCATCTTACAACATGTCATCATCATGTAGCATGTCCTTTATAGAACGTCGCTCCCATAACAGTTTGTCTGAAAGCAACTCGTTCCCTTGCTAGAACTCTAGCCTCCGCCACAGTCATACCAAGACATTCCTGGATATCTTGGTGCCATCGTCCTTTTCGTCTACCCCTTCCTCTTTTACCTGGTACCATAACTTCCAACACTGTTCTCTTGAGACGTGTGTGTCTTGATCTTCTTCATCTTCTTCTTTTTCGTACGCTGTCAGACGACAGCTTGAATTTGTTCGAAGAAAGCAGCAGTCGTCCTAAGGTTGTCGACACTGCCATAAAGCTTGTCTAGTGTTGGCACTGGTGATGGCCACGTGTGCTTTCTCTGGTCCTCATATGTCTGGCAATTTTGCAGCAGATGTTCAGTGGTCATTTTCCCTGTAGCACCTATCTTCAGTTTGTTGAATAGATGGCACCTCGGTCTATTGTGACCTGTACGGAGTCTGAAGACCGCCCCCTGCTCTCTTCTCATCAACTGGTAATAAGCATCATTAGATGTGTAGCCAGTATGCTCTGTTTCCCATTTGTACCTGGCCCTAATAAGCCTTTTGGACTCTTCGTAGGTCACACTAGAATCAGGTTGTTGTAACCTTGCACCTTCTTTTGCTAGTCTGCCTGCCTCCTCGTTGCCTTGAATGTTACCCACTGTACTACTACTTTATTGGGTGTGGACTGCTGGCATAGTTAACAGAGTTCTGCTCTTAAGTCATTAAGTTCTGTATGTTTTTGGCTTTTTAATGCAGTAACCACGGACATGACATCTGTAAACATGACTATCTGGCTTTCGTGTGTCTTGATCTGACCAAAGTATTTGTATTTTCTAACAACAACAACAACATGTAATGAATGAAATAATTTGTCATATTGTCTTCATCACCCAGGAGAAATAAATACATCGCCTGCCGAAACATTTGTTGTCCTTGACTTACTGTGGCAGTATTCAGCAACGGTTATATTCTGTCATTCCCAATAAGGGACCCCGGGATCCAATGGGGGGTGGGGGGATGCTATCTTATTGATAGATGTTAAACAAGCAACGACAACGATAGTATTGATATCAATTTGTATTGTATGTCATCATCATCTGGTTGATCTGTCCCAAGATTGGTTGTAGGGTTGTCTGATTATGTCTCTCCATTTGACTCTATCCTGTAGTTGATCAGTCCTAAGACTGGTTGTTAGGTTGTGTGATTATGTCTCTCCATTTGACCCTTTCGTCTAGTTTACCAGTCCTAAGGCTGGTTGTAAGGTTGTCTGAGTATTTCTCACCATTTGACCCTATCCTCGGTAATTCTCTTCATTCCAGCGAAGTTTGAACTTTAATGTCCCTGCTTGCCTGAGATCTAAAGGTGAGTCTTGGTCGCCCCGGTCCTCTCTTCCCTTCAATCTTGCCCTCTAGTATCTTCTCTAAAATACTTTCTTGTCTCATATTGTCTTGTCTCAACCAACGTTTTTGTACAAAACGGAATATTTGCTTTTGTGCGCCCACTTCAGTGAGTACATTATATCATTACATCTTCTTTCTTTCCAACTAGCGCTTTCCATTAACTTTGACTTTCTATTACAACTCCGCATAACCTTGTCCATCATCATCTCAGATTATGCGCTGTAGAGACTCGGTGCAATCGAGTAGTCCTGTCGTACCCCATGTCTTAGGGAAACTGCACCATTGAGACGTTCTGATATTGAAATAATCGGCTCTTAATTTTGATCCAGGTTCTGGATTAACTTAATGAGTGTTCTTTATATGTATGAAGGTCATATCAAAGTGCTCATAAGTGGCGGAGGAGCTACCATGGCTTGCTAACAAAACATGTCTGTGTTCAGATCTCTGGGGTCGTAAACCTATGGGATGTGAGCCCATTAAAAATACGTGCTCAATATGGATTCACCAGGCTGTAAGGTGCAAAACACAGAACAAAGTACTCCGTCTTAGGAGACACGATGAAGGGGGAAACAAATATGTGACCTTGCAGTTTTGTCTCTAGTATTTCATTGTTTTTTTTTAAATATTTGATTAGGTAAGTCAGTAAGTAGGTCACACACTAAATTGGGATATCTGTCAAATGTAGTTGCTGGTTTCTAAATGTGTCAATGGGGACTACAAGGCCACAACATCTAGTTTTGTGATTACTTAGGTAACAGACAGTAGTGGGCAGCAACATCCAGTTTTTTTGATTACTTAGGTAACATACACTAGGGACAGCAACATCCAGTTTTGTTATTACTTATGTAACATACACTAGGGGGCAGCAACATCCAGTTTTGTGATTACTTAGGTAACAGACGCTCGGGGGCAGCAACATCCAGTTTGTGATTACTTAGGTAACAGACACTAGGGGTCAGCAACATCCAGTTTCGTGATTACTTAGGTAACACACACTAGGGAGCAGCAACCTCCAGTTTTGTTATTACTTATGTAACAGACAGTAGTGGGCAGCAACATCCAGTTTTGTGATTACTTAGGTAACAGTCACTATTGGGCAGCAACCTCCAGTTTTCTGATTACTTAGGTAACAGACATTAGGGGACCGCAACATCCAGTTTTATGATTACTTAGGTAACAGAAACTAGGGGGCAGGAACATCAGGTTTTGTGATTACTTAGGTAAGACACTAGGGGGCAGCAACATCCCGTTTTGTGATTACTTAGGTAAGGCAATAGGGGACCGCAACATCCAATTTTGTGATTACTTAGGTAAGGCACTAGGGTACCGCAACATCCAGTTTTGTGATTTCTTAGGTAACAGACATTAGGGGACCGCAACATCCAGTTTTGTGATTACTTAGGTAACAGACACTAGGGGACCGCAACATCCAGTTTTGTGATTACTTAGGTAACAGACGCTAGGTGTCGCATGTACGTGCGCAGTACATAAACACAATGTCATCCATACTCACAGAGTGAACATCAATAATAGCACCCTGTAGTGTAGTTGGTTTTATTTGGTGGGTGGTGGGTGGGGGCTGTCGAGGACTTCTAAGGATATTGAAAAGGAAATTATTTCTGACTGTCGATAAATTCCCAAAATGGCGCGACATCATTGTTGATTAAGCTTGACCTGGTCGTCCCTTTCAGATTCCAATAGAGGGATCTGTGCGGCTGGTGTGGTAGAACTAACAGGCCAGTAATGATAAACATTGTAGCAAATGTAACATAGGGATCTGTGCCGCGGGTGTGCGAGAACTAACAGACCACTAGTGATAGCCAGTGTAGCAAATGTAATAGTGTTCGCATAGTTTAGTCTACATTATAATGCATGATCGATTGAATTTCCTGAAAGTGTGCTCACATTTAATACGCAGATTAGTGACTGTAAATACAAAATGAACCGAACGGGATCTTTTCCTGGCGATGATAAAGAGACGGAATACGTGTCTCAATGTTTGCGCAAATTATGTGGAGAAATAAGGTACAATATAATTGCATCAATATATGATTTTCAAACTCGTATATCATTTTATTGAATGTATCCAGTTGTGACATATTTACTGACGTGCTCTCATAGAACGGAGAACATGTTCTCTAACACTGTCAACTCGTTAAGAGGAGCAGAATGATAGCATGGTCCTTCTGAATCCATCTGAGGAACAAACTGTACGGGGATCACTGACGCCTGAGACAGACCAGCAGGTTTGGAGAGAGATGTACAGTAGACCTGAGACAGACCAGCAAGTTTGGAGATAGATGTACAGTAGACCTGAGACAGACCAGCACGTTTGGAGATAGATGTACAGTAGACCTGAGATAGACCACCAAGTTTGGTGAGAGATGTACAGTAGACCCTGAGACAGACCACCAAGTTTGGAGAGAGATGTACAGTAGACCTGAGACCGACCACCAAGTTTGGAGAGAGATGTACAGTAGAACTGAGACAGACAACCACGTTTGGAGAGAGATGTACAGTAAACCTGAGACAAACTAATTGAAAGGTGATAATTTGGAACATGTTCTTCACCTTTGACTCAGCAAATTATTTGTTCATATTTATTTCCATGTTCGATTTTCAATATTTGATCATCTTTATTTGGAAGTTACTGATGTGTTCTGATAAGAGCAAATAAAATTATTTCTTTGTTACGTTTGGGATAGTTTGTTCTGGTCATCTTGTATGTGTGCGGCCGACTTTTTATTCTTCTTCTCTTTTTTCTCGTAAACTTCTTTGTTACTCATTGAAAACACCATTGAAGTAGGAAACACATTCGAAGTATTGATGCCGGCACACGAGCATATGTCTTTCAATGAACTGGCAACACAGACGAGAGGTGTATTACTCGATGCAACACGGGATCTGATCCCTAGGAAATGTATCAGAAGCAAAACTAAATCACAGAAGGTGTTCTACAACAAAGAGGGAAGAAGAAACCGAAAACAAACATGTATTTACCACAATAGCGATGAATGCAGAGATTGCACTACAGAAATCAGAAGAAAGATCAGGAAAGACAAGAAACAATTCATAACAAACACTTGCAACAAAATCGAAGAATTCCAACAACATGGGAAAAAAAGAAACCTTCAAAGAAATCGGAAAACTGAGGAGAGAATCCCAACAATCACTACAGGCAATCAATGACAATAATAGTGATGTGAGGACTGAGAACAAAGAAATTCTAGAAATATGGAAGGAATACTGAATAGAGAGCCAGAACCCACATTGGACGAGGTACGTGCAGCAATCAAAGAGATGAATAAAGGAAAGACTCCAGGATGTGACGACATAACAGCAGAACTAATACAGGCAGAAGGAGACGCATGCATACACATAAACCAAGCATTGTGCACAACAAATTTGGTACAGTTCAGAATGGTCTGCAGAATGGAGAAGATCAGTGTATATTCCGGTACCAAAGAAAGGGAACCTAAAATGATGCACTAACTAGCGAACTATTGCCCTAATAAGCCACATCATAAAGATATTATTACGTATTATCATGAAGGGACTAGAAAAGAAAGTGGAAATTGAAATATATGAAACACAGGCAGGATTCAAACAAAGCAGAGGCACAAGAGATCACATCTTTAATTTGAGATACAGCTTTGAAAAATGCAGAGAACACATTACTGACCTAAATACACGCTTCCTAGATTACACCAAAGCGTTTGACTGTGTACAACATCAGCAACTGTGGCAAATAATGAAATACATAGGCTTCGTTACACATGGAAAACATCTAATAGAAACACATGGCAGTGCCTAACAAGCCCCTGGGAGAATTAACGAACGCACCTCAGATTGGTTTGAGACCCTAAAAGGTGATAGGCAGGGATGCATCCTTTTCCAATATTTATTCAACATGTACGAGGAGAATATCAAGCGAAAGGTAAAAATAGATAAAAGTTATATGATACTGTCATGATACGCTCCACATATGAACACTTGTCATATGTCCAAATCCTCATTTTGTTGTAAAGATGACCCTTGAGTCTGTTATGCCCAGTTCTCAGTCTGAAGATGATGACTTGCTCTTCTCTAGTTAAGTTAAAGTAGCTGTCCTCTTTTCGGAAGTCGAGGTATTGATCAGCCCATTTTACCCTGAAGTTGGCTTTAATTATGGTCTTGGCCTCATTATATGTGATACTCAGGTCTGTTTGTGGGGATGCTCCTCCACACTCTGCTAGTTTGTCTGCAGCTTCATTGCCTTCAATATTGCAGTCGGATGGGATCCACTGTATGACCAATCTTGGGTGTTCTGCTGAGAGCTGTGTCAGGGAGAACATACATTGCTCGAGATCTTCATCTTTGTGTTGTTTTAGCGCTACTAATACTGACGCGGCATCAGTCAAGAATTCTATGTTTTCTTGGTGGATATCTTTATCTTGGATTACAAGCTCAGCTGCGGCGTTCAGTGCCTCTGCTTCTGCACAGAAATTATTGGAATTTGTTCCTGCTGTTAATACTCGAATTTGTTCTTCTCCATTCCTTAGTTTGCAATAGAACTCTCCACCTCCATTGGATGTGGCTTTGTTAGATGAGCCATCTGTATATACGTGTATCCATGTTTCTGGTGGGTATACTCTCCTAAGATATTTTTATGTAACAAATTTCCTTTTTTCCTATACCCTCTAAGGTCTGTACAATCTCAGGGGACTTGTCTTTTTTCCATGGTTGAATTTAGAATGTTTGTTTCAGATCTCTAAACACTGCCTGTCTTATGATTTGGTCTGCTCTTGTAAGTTCTTTAGTTTTTGATATGAAGTGGTTTCTCTTTAATCTCCCTCTTCCCATGCGATTTATTCTGTCATATATTTGGTGATCAGGCATTCGTTTGAACTTATCCCCCTGTTGGATTGTTTTGTTTTTTATCTCTGCGCGTCTCAATACTTTCAATTCATTTGATGTTCTCCATTGCATTTAGTGGTGTTGTTCTCATAGCTGAAGTGATGATTGTATACCTTGATTTTGAGTAGTTCTTTTTTGTTGAAAGTTATTCTTTGTTGCTGTGGACCATGCTACTATCCCGTATTCTAGCACTGGTCTCACATAACCTGTGTACAGCTTCTTTAGGGTACCCGTGTCAGCTCCCCATGTTGAGCCTGATATCTTTCTCATTATGGCCATTCTGTTCTAAGCTTTTTTGGTGGCTTTCTTTATTTGGTTTTTAAATGTCAATCTTGGGTCGATTGTTATTTCCAGATAAGTTGGACTTATGTCAAGGGGGAGAGTCTGGCCATTTACATTTAGTATATTTTTTGTGTGATTGGGAGATAGAGAGAAGATTGTCTACGTGATTTTGGATTCGTTATAGCGATTTGCCAGTTTTTTGTTCCGCCTCTATTGTATTTAGGGCCTCTTGCATTTGGTTTCTAGCTATAGGTGTAGATTCTTCGGATGTCCATAGTGCCAGGTCATCTGCATATAGTGCACTGTGTACTCTTTAAGGGATTTCTGGGATTATATCATTGATATATATGAGGAAAAGCATGGGCGAGAGTATTCCACTTTGCGGGAATCCTTATTCCATTTTCATCTTTTCGCTGAGGTGTCCTTGGAGTTTCCCCCTTGCTGTTCTGTTATCTAGGTAATCACTGATCCACTTGTACATGTTGTTGGTTACACACATTTGCAGTAGTTTGAGTTTTAACCTGCTTTTCCATAATTAATCAAATGCTTTTTCTAGGTCTATCTAGACTGCCAGTGTTTTCTTTTCTTCTTGAAATGCATCTACCATCGCCAACGAGATATATGTCACCTGATATGTCACCTGATCTTCGGTTGATCTGTTTCTGCGAAAACCTTCTTGCTGGGAGGATAAGTAAATTATTTGATTCCATATGCCAGGTTATTCTAGTGTTAACTATTCATTCCATTAGTTTACTCACACAGCTGAGTAGACTAATAGGTCTGTAACTGCCTGGCTTCATGTTGTCTTTCCCATGTTTAAGGATGGGGATAGTCCTTGCCTCCTTCCACACTGTGGGGACAGTTCCTTGTTTCCAGCTTGTGTTAAAGATGTGTAGCAGTTTGTTCTTTGCTATTTCTCTCGTGCTAGAGAGCATTTCATTACTTATGGCATCTTTTCCTGGGGCTTTTCTTTTCTTGAGTTTAGGAATTGGTGACTCCAGTTCTGTCTTGGTGATTTTTACTATCAGATGTTTTTCAGGTACTCGCATTGAGTGCTCCATGTAGTTTATTTCTTTCTTTACATACTTTTTCATGTCTGTTGGTATTTTATTTCTACTAGTTTCTGCGTAATTTTGGATTAGAGCATCCGCAGCTTTTTTCCCAGTTAGTACTTTCCTTTATTTTCAATTGCAATTTTTAGCTTGTAGCTGTTTTCATCACTCAAGGCCTTTGCTAGCTTTCAGAGCTTCTTGTTCTCTCTATCAAAGTTGAGGGTTTCTGTATGCCCATGCGAAGCTGTTCCTGCAATAGTTGACTGTTTTTCTGTATCTTGCAGCAGCTGCATTGCGATGTTGTTTTCCTGATTCGGTCAATTTCCACTTTGTCTCTTGCCTCTTTTAGGTAGTCCCATATTTTGGACTTCATTTGACCAATACGGTTTGTGGTCCCATCTGTTGGTGACCAATACGGTTTGTGGTCCCATCTGTTTCACTTCAGGTGATCAATACGGTTTGTGGTCCCATCTGTTTCACTTCAGGTGATCAATACGGTTTGTGTTCCCATCTGTTTGTGACCGTACGGTTTGTGGTCCCATTTGTTGGACTTCAGGTAACCAATACGGTTTGTGGTCCCATCTGTTGGACTTCAGGTAACCAATACGGTTTGTGGTCTCATCTGTTGGATTTCAGGTAACCAATACGGTTTGTGGTCTCATCTGTTGGACTTCAGGTTACCAATACGGTTTGTGCCCCATCTATTGGACTTCAGGTTACCAATACGGTTTGTGCCCCATCTGTTGGACTTCAGGTAACCAATACGGTTTGTGGTCCCATCTGTTGGACTTCAGGTTACCAATACGGTTTGTGGTCCCATCTGTTGGACTTCAGGTTACCAATACGGTTTGTGGTCCCATCTGTTGGACTTCAGGTTACCAATACGGTTTGTTTTTCTTGGACTTTATAACTGAAGAAATCACAAAGTTTACCTTCTCATACTTCTTTGTATTCTCTGAGTTGGTCATTGTTGCGACCGGAACTTAGATCAGATAAACGTTCCTCTTGTTTCCCAGTGAAAGCTGTCAGATCAGAAAACAACCATTGACGCCTTTTGGGGTTTGACGAGCTGAAATATGATGTTGAATTCGACACCAGCCTCGCGCCTTTCTAAGCTGACACCTTCACTCCAAAAGACTGTGTAGCTACATACAGCTTATGTGATCGGGACCGTATCGGGTAGATGTGTCCCATTTATCGCTTCTATATCACTGTTGTACGGTCCAGTTCACTGGCCACCAGAGCCACCTTTTTTCTGGTCTTCCGGCATTCGTGCTGTTTTATAACGTTCGCAGGCTCCACGTATTACAGACAAGGACCTTATGTTTTTCCTTTGCTCTTGTTCAAACGTATTGGCTGGATTTCCTCCAGCCCTTCAGGGCAAGTCAAAGCAGGCTATATTTAGGACACCTTTTCTAGCCCCTTTCTATGTCTGTGTAGGTGAGCAGATCATGTCTACAGAGGCCTGCTCAGGATCTCAAAGGACTATAATTTCTCGGTGGCTTCTAGGACCAGCGAAGAGTGGCCCTTTGCCTGATCCGTCTGTGTCTAAGTTTGTGACTGCAGATTCAGGGTTGCACGGTTAAGGCGTGACTAAAAACTGATGCTGATGTGCAAGACCGAATATCATGGCGCGCATCTCTTCGTGACGGTGGAGCGCCATGCGAGACAACCATAACAATAGCAGCTAAACAACGGAGACATGTTAGAAAAGCCCGTCAAATGAAGACTTCATATCAGGCCTACATTCCCTGCCCGCAATGACTGAGGCATTTAGTGGACCGGAGTCCTCCATATGATATGCTCTTGCTGCAGGCTGGTCAAGATGCGTTCTAACTAAATGACCAAACTACTTGATTTGTTAGTCGTCAATGTAGGCACTAACTGGGTTTGTCCCCACTGTCTGCCTCAGCGTGGTGTTGAGGGTTCGATCACGGATTGACTTTCCGGCTGCACTTCTCACACAGCGCATCCCACAGCCCTGGATCTTACTCTTATGTGTTTCTAGTAAGGACAAAGCCTGACATTGGTTACACAATGTAGAAATAAACAGTGAATTGATGAACCTCTACTTAGTTGAAAGAAGCCTACTAGAGTATTTTCATATAGGTGCACACAGTAGATCTGTTCTTCTTCTGAATTCTCTGTACAATCCTTCTGTCCACTCTGTCGTCATCAGTGAACATGCTAACTACGTATTTTAACTCCTGTACTTGCTTGAGGCCTGACAATTGTGTGATTGTTGTGGAAACTTCCCTGCTCGTGTTCACGCGGTATCAACATAGTCTCGGTCTTGCTTGTCTGTGTTCATGTCTTGTCATATTCGTTACAAGCAGAATTGAGACAGGTCAGGCGGTGTTGTAGGTCTTCTCCATTTTAGTAGATGACCTGATCATCAGCAAACTACAGTTTAATTACAGATTTCTAATGAGGGTTAGCTAACTGTGTGATTTTATCCATATAAATTGTGAACAGAAGTTGAGAAAGAACACATCCCTGCCGTACGCCACTGATCACTGGAAACCAATCCGTCATACCGGCATTTGTTCGCACTGAACCTTCACTGTTTACGTATAAACGCGAAGGCTATCCAGTATTTGACCCTCCACACCATATTTCTCCATTACCTGCCCTGGCCTACATCGGTTTACCCTGTCAAACACCTCTTCCTGACAAATGAAGGCTACGAGAAGTTTTTGTGTATGTATTCTAAGTTTTGTTTACAGTTAAGTGTCTGGAGCGTAAATATAGCATCCGTACATCCCTTGCTATTCGATTAAGAAGCCATGGCAGTGATCCTGAAGCACTTAGCTGTGGCTATACAGTAGCTCGTACTCGCTGTTCAAAGGCACGTGCGAAAATGTTTCCGAGGTGGCTAAGAAGGAATATTTGACTATACGAGCTGCAATCCTTCCTGGTGCCCTTGTTTTTTTCCAAATAGGTACAACCACTGCCCTTTGGCAATCACCAGGTACCTTCCCTTCAATCCACACCTGATTTAAGATCTTTGTGAGCAATCTTACTCCTACATGGTGACAAGCTTTAATGGCATGTGCCGATATGTTGTCTACAAAAGGGGCCCTGTAGTTAGGGCTTCATCTAATTACCTCCCTGGCTCCTTGCTCGAGTGATACTTTGTCAATATATTTCGGGGTTTGTACCAATCCGCTGAGCGTGAGGCCCTCATGGTAAAGCCCTTCCATTGCACTTTGGCTGAGCTAGCTTCTGAGGGCGCACAAACCTAGTTAGGTATATACAGATGCACACATGCATCCAAGCACTGATTTATGCATCCTGATATCGCCCAAAGGACTAAGGTCTGGAGTGGAATGGGGGCGCATTCGCCAGTAGAAACTAGTGAGGCAAACGCTTAAGAAACAAACAAACAGACGCACACGTGCATCCAGGCACTGGTTAATACGTCCTGATAGCACTTAAGAGACCACGGTCCAGGTGGAAAGGGTGAGCCTCCGTCAGTAGGATTCAGACGGGCAAACATTTAACGACAAACAACAAACAAACGACAATAACTGAGGCATTTCTACAATTTGTGTTTGAGTGGTCAAAGGGATGGAACTCGCCAATTTTGCTTTTAATTGTCAAAGGGATGCAGCTACAATATTTTTTGATCACATAATAAACTGGTGACACAGATCATTCTTATCTTTTGACTAATTGTGTCTTCTGCTTGTTCATCAGTTGGGCCTTTTTTAGAGAGCTCAAGTCTGATAGCAAGGATTCGCAGGACCCTCGAGGAGACACAACCGAACAAGCTGGATTCAGACGAACCTACAGTGCACTAGATCACATACCGACGTGCTGTAATCTGATCGAGAAGGCACGAGAGCACCAAACAACGCTGATACTCACATTCATTGACTCCAAAAACCATTTTGCTCGGTTGTAACAAGATTCGTGTGGAAATCGCTGGTCGAGTAATGAGTAGACCTCCACTACATAGAAATACTTCATAAATTTTATGAAGGATGTACAACCGTCATCCGCCCATTCACTCATCCCATCAGCATCATGACCTGGCTCGGGATCTACTATGTCTAATACGGCAGTGCTCCTTGTCAGCTTGGTATGATAATTCTGATCTGTACGGCCATTGGCCCCACAGCCTGATATTTTCTTACTTCACCAGGTTCCGAACCCATTTTTCGGAGAGCGGTACTTACGTCTGCGTAATCCTAGCAGTAGGTTTACGCAACATATATAATCTTATTTTTCGAATAGTCCGTGCGACTATGTCCGCTTCCAAAATAATGAAGAAAGAGTATTGATTTCAAAACAGAAGAATTTCTAGAAGCAAAATCGATTCATTAAGCTGGCACCTTGGTGATCACTGTTTCAGGCCCAAAAGCCAAAAAAGTGTCATACTCTCTAATTTCAAGCATACTTGCCGAGCCAGCTTGATTAGGCCCACACGGTGTCAGCACGCTCATTCACTTCCAAAACCCGAGAGTGTTCTATGCGCGACTTACTCACTACCAGAATTTTCATGGGAAACGCTTTGAATGGCAACATCCCAAGATCAGTGTAGTCATTGAACAACTGGAGAATATCAGGAGGAAAGGCATGATTCATTGGGCGCCCGAGCCCGTTAAGAAGGAAGCCTTCAAGAAAGTCGCAGCTCTGATATCAGGAGACCAAGATCCTGAGATATACCGATTGCCCAACGCATCGGACAAATGGACTTTCCTGTTTAAAAAGACGTCGAAAACTAGCCATCACTACGTTACCATCAATCTCTGCAGCGATATAACCACAGCATGGCGGATGTGGGTCACCCTTACAGGAAGGAAGACTGCCCGTGATATCTGTGGCGAAATATCACACTGGACCAGCCAATGTTTTACTAAATCCGCCCAGCAGAGGAAATGACACAGCCAGAGGCCGAGACCACAGGACAAGAACAAGAAACAGTACCACCAGAAACACAAACGCCCACACCATCAAAGAGTGACCATGGATTTATAGAAGTGGAGAACAGAAGAAAGATAAAATACAAACCTCAAAATGGCAAGGAATCTCCAGAAAAAAAACGGGACAACATCGGCAGCCCCGTGAAATCACCGCAACTGACGTCAAAACAGCAGACACCTCTTAGACCACAGTCGCAGCGAGTCCACACCTCTCCAAAACAGCAGACACCTATTAGACCACAGTCGCAGCGAGTCCACACCTCTCCAAAACAGCAGACACCTCCCAGACAACAGTTGCAGCAGAAACAACAACCTTCACCACCTCAGAAACCCCAACGCAGACCAACATCACCACTGAAACAGCAACCACCCGCAACCTGCACCCAGCCAAGCCTTTCATCACCACAAGCTGACGCTAAAGACAGAAAGGACCAAGAACGCAACCAAGACCTGTGGGACAACTCCTTGCAAAGACTGACACTGGACGATAGCCCAATCTTAGTAATGCACTTTGTAGACAACGAAGAATTCGAGGACTTTTAAAGTATCAAAAACATTTGTGCATAATTCCAAATTATTGAAGTAAGTCTACTTTCATCAGACTTTTTCTTCTCCGTCAGCCCAACTCCTTCCTTCATTTCTAACTGCCTACTTTCTCACCATCTCTGCACATACTTCTTCTATTTGTGCCACGGGATCTAGTGTCCCTCACGGAGCCTTCTCGATAGAAACTTCTCTTGGGCACCCTTCCCTACCAACTACAACTCTTGATATTCAGTGTACAATATCCTGCTATATTATCTTTCTAACGCCCGAGGTCCACCTTTCTCACGATGACCGTTATTCCGGCTTGCGCACCTCACGTCACTCTCCAAATTACGTCATCCCTCCATGCATTTTCAAGTACGCCTTTTCCGCACCATTGCACACACAGATAACGATGTGCAACTTTTTCACCAACGTTCTCACGTTATGGAATATAGACTCAATCTCTGTGCCTTCTATCATACATATTCACTTGTACTTGATGCATTCTGAATATATCGAGAAAGCGTACATATGTTTCACTAAATAACAACATCAAACACCGCATTTACACTTGCATACAACACAACACACACAATCGATGGCTCGGACAAACAAACTCCACATTATATCAGTAAACATCAGAAGCTTACAGCACAAACTAAAACATGTAGCAAACTTGATACATAAACATAAAACCGATTTTCTCTTCATACAAGAAACCCATATACATAACGCCATACAAGCACAACAAATCACAACCAAACTAGGACTTAGACACGTATGGTACAGTCTAGGAACACACACATGGGTGGCAATACTGCAGACGTCGGACAGATGGGAAGCAACACACAGTCACAGAGACACAGAAGGACGACTACATATAGTACAAATAAAAAGCACATACGAGTGCGACGATACCGACACTTTAATAAACGTTTATGCTCCAGTAATAAAACTTAAACAACCAAAATTCTATAAATATGTGTCATACACTCAAGAGCAAGAGTCCTGGCACTGATGGCCTGACGGTTGAGTTCTACACCACATTCTTTAACGTACTGAGCCCACTCTTGCGCAAGGTCTTACACGAGGCCTCGGACAGAGGAGAACTCCCATATAGCTTCAACCAGTGCTTTATATCTTTAATACACATTTGGCAACAACCAGTGTCCTTCCACGAGTAGCTGTACAGAAGTGCTCAGACTCTCAAGTCAACTTCTGCCTTCGTTAGAGTAATTGAATTCAAGGTCTGAAGACGAACAAGGAAGATCTATTTTCTTGACATTTTTCGCGCCTGCCGAAGCACATCAGTACAAGTACAGTCAACCTCCATCAAGATGACTTCAGGAAAAAACTTTGCATGATCTTGCAGTAGGAGTTTATGTATCAGTTTACTTGCATGATGAGGTTGCTATCCTCATGCACAACTCTATTTAGTCACGCCTTTCAATACATGCATGGAGTTCAATCAATCAAATCAGAACAAAAAGCCATAGCTTCAAATTAAATAAAGAAAGGTCAAGATTGGATATTTGGAAATATTTCTTTAGTCAGAGAGGGGTGAATGCTTGGAATGCATTTCCAAGGAAGTGATGTAAGCAGAGGCAGTTGATGCATTTAAGAATACATTGGATGCGAATAGCTTATTGAGCAAGGAAATGTAAATGAAACTGGTTGCGTACAGACTCTGCATAGTCTTCTAAACCAGTATAAAGACGATAGGTTTAGTTAAATCAAGATCACTCATCTCTTTTTGTTGAAGCACAGGTCCAGCATTGTATTTGACTTACCAAAACCAGCTTTTAGGAAAGACTTTTTCTAGTTATTTGCAGTAGGGTAGCGATAATTTCTACATTTTGAGATTGCCACATCCATGGACAACTCTTAGTCCTCGCGTTCAACATGCAATGATTATTTTGGCCACTCAAGAGAAATACATACATAGCTCACCTTAAGATTGTTTGCCCTTGATCTACTGTGACAGTATTCTGTGGCGGTTATATTCTACCATTCTCAGTAAGGGACCCCGGATACACTATAGGAGGTCATGTTATTGATAGATTTGAAACAAGCAGCGATAACGATAGAAAAGATATGAATTTGGAATTGCATGTGTTAAGCTTTTATAGAAGTGTTCATACGTTGTTGCGAAGTTTCGATGGCTCACAAACAAAACATGTCTGTGTTCAGATTCCTGATCTGACTGGATCGTACACCTAATAAATTTCGTGCTGAATATGGTTTAACCAGGCTCTAAAGTGCAAAACACAGAACAATATACTGCCTCTTAGGAACCACGGTAAACGAAGTAAAAAAAAGAAATATAGCTTTTTAGTGTTTTCTCCAGTATCGCATTCTGTTTTTTTTATTAAATGGCTTGCTGGCTTAGGGTCGTTCGTTCTCAATCTTGCACCACCAAGCCCTGATGTGGCTTAAGTAGCAGAATGTTGTCCAGAGAACGGAATGCAAATGTGCTGATCGGTGTGGACTGCACAGAACACGGCCAGGCACTTGAGCATCCGTGGTCAACCACTGCACCCGAGCTCATATCCAGTCGTCCTGACTTGTCTTGCCACTGGTTAAAGTTGGACTCGAGCGAGAGAGTGTGGTCGACAAACTGCGCAACCCTTTCTCACTTAAAGGAAATTCATCGCGCAAGTCATTCTCTTTTCATGTATCCAGTACTAACACAGTCGAGTCCTGTGACGACGGGCGAGAAGAGAGCGTAGGTCCACTGACAAGCTAAACTACAGTAAAAAAGCTGCGTCAGTTGCGGGACACCTTGCTGAGCAATAAAGCGGCTGAGGTACATGGATTTGCTGACAATCATGATCACCGTCTCGCGAAGCAAACTTTCTCTGCTTTCACTGACTGCGAATATGCAGTTCCCATCTTCCCACCCATCCACAACCCGGATTTACAGAATACTCGACTGGATGGACTGGCTGGGTGCAAAAAGTAAAGGCTCGTGATGGACGAAAAACATTGTGTTTGACCCTGACGCAACGTCCTGGGCAATATGGTGTGCTTGACCGGACTAGCGTCTCAGTTACCCACATATATTATCTTAAATATCACTAACCTCTAGCTGATTGCTAGCATAACCGGCACTTCTGAAATTATGCAATGATGTTTATAAATGAAAATAGTATTTGCTAGATCTACGTCAACAATAAAGTCACATATATTTTTGTATACCATAACAAGCATTATTACATAGCACAAAAAATCGCTCACTTTCATCTTTATCATCCTTATTATCATCATCATCATCATCTTCATCATCATCATCATCATCATGTTGCATGTCATTTGCAGAAAATCACTTTCACAACAAACGATCTGTAACTCGATCTCTAGCCAGAAGTATCGCCTCTATCGTTGTCATCGTCATGACCTCCGTGATGTCTTGTTTCCATCTTTTCATCGGTCTGCTTCAGCCCCGCTTTTCAAACACCAAACCCTCCAGTATCGTTCTTTCTAGGTCAGTATGGCGTTTGATGTGGTCAAACTATTATACAGCAAAGCAAGTGGTCATTTTCCCAGACGACCTAGCAGTGTAATGGCCCTCAAGAGCCCAGTGCTTAAAAAAAAAGCAGTCCAATGGACACCAGCCCACTGAGACATTCCAGGCAACGGGGAGGTGGACAGGCTCGCCAGAGAGCGAGGAATGCTGCAGCAGAGTGATACAGACATCACATACAATGAAACTAAAGCATTCATCAGGACAACGTACTGTGCAAAATGGAAAATAGGATCACATTGGCCACATAGAAAACGATGCCTACCATCAACTCTCCAGGCGAGACCAGGTGATCATTTTCCGGCTACGCACAGGTCACAACAGACTCAAATGCCATCTGTACAATAAGTTCAAGATTGGCACTACAGAAATTTGTGCCTGCGGCACAGCCCCCATGAAGGCATAATATATTTTGCAGTCCTGCCCGCTGTATACCGACAAAAGAAGTAACAATTGGCAACAGCCAGTGTCCTTCCACGAGAAGCTGTACGGAAGCGTACAGAGCCTTGAGTCGACTGCTGCCTTTGTTAAAATCATTGAGGCTGAGGTCTGAAGATAAACGAAGAAGCAGAAGAAACTATTTTAGCTTTCGAGACAAGATGTTGTTTACTAACCAATTTTGCTTGAAATTAATTAGGATCTATAGTATATATATATATATATATATATATATATATATATATATATATATATATATATATATATATATATATATATCTTTATCTATATCTCAAGCAGATGTGGATATATTGAGATCGGATGTAGATAAAATTCGAGAGTGGTTTGTAGGTTCGCAAATGGAGTTTAATGTAGATACATGTACAGTCATCCACATGGGTAGATCCAATATGAAACATAATTACAGAATGGGAGAGAACAATATTAGAAAGATAGATAAGGAAATGGACTTAGAAGTTATACTAGATCATACAGGTAAGATGAGTGAGCAAGTTCAGGTAGCAATTAAAAAAGGCAAATGCAATGTTATGTATCATAAACATAAATACTAAACATAGGAGCAAGGAAGTGATAGTCAAACTGTATAAAGCATTAGTTAGACCTAGATTGGAGTTATGCGTACAGGCGTGGAGTCATTATCATAGAGGGGATACAAACATGCTGGAAAGAATTCAAAAAAGAGCGACAACGCTGATAGTGGGATTGCAGAATTACAGTTATGAGGAAAAACCGGCCTACAGTGTCTAGAAGAGAGAATAATTCGTAGTGACTTAATACAGGCTTATAAGATGAACAGAGGAATGGATAAATTAGACTATAAAAAGTTTTTTTTAAAAAATACAGCCACCAAATATAACAAGAGGGCATAGTTACACATTAACTAAAGAGAGGTCCAGATTCGATATTAGGAAATATTTTTTTAATTAGAGAGTGGTGAATGCTTGGAATGCATTGCCAAGAGAAATAGTGGAAGGAAGGACAGTTAATGCATTTAAGAATAAATTGGATGCGCATAGCTTTTAGAGCAAGGTGATGAAATGAAACTGTATGTATACAGATTCTGCAGAGTCTTCTAAACCAGTTTAAGGATGTTAAGCTAAGTTAAGCATATCTGCATTGTTCCTTTTTGCTATCCATTGTATTTTGAGCACTTTTCTATAGTCCTTTAGTTGAAAAGATGCAATCTTTTTCTTAAGTGTTTGTGTGGGGGGGGGGGGGGGGGGGGGGGGTTTGGGGGGGGTCCATGTTTCACATCCGTATGTCTTCATCGGTATAATGCAAGTTCACAGAATAGTTATTTTCATTTTATTAATGTTCTGTCATCAGTTTCTCATTTTATTGAACCTCTGCATTGCCGTAGCCATTGGCGCTTATAACTGCGCCGAGGTACTCAATGCTTGTGACTTTCTCAATCTTCTGTTGTTCTAAAATAACTTTATGTTTGGTCTTTGCCTTGCCTGTGATCGTTATCTTGGTTGTACTTTAAATTCAGGTATAGATTTTGGACTTCGTTGAGTTGTGTTTACGCTCATCAGTACTTTTACATTTCGCTAGTTGTTAAACCCACCAGGCTAGATCGCACGTGGACACAGTCCTGGTGTGAACAGACTATCTACAATAGCAGTTAGTAAACTAGCATTATCTTGTAAAGCGAGCTATGCAAGTTTTCATTCCATTTCCAACAATATATCTCTGCAAATATGGATTTTCGACATTTGTAGCATAAAAGAAAAACAAATCGAAACAGATTAGATGTCTAACATGGCAAACGTGTGGTTTGTACAACACAACAGTTGAATCCTCTTCGAGAAAGAGAAACAACAAGCCTTCACGCGGTCAGCATTTCTTGATCTTTGTGACCCGTTCCTCAGCCTTGCAAATATACGCATCACGTTCATTCAAACAATAATGAAATTAACTTTCTTCTATATTAAATGTATTGTATTTCTATTGAAATTGTTAAGAAAGACACATATATCACATGTACTTTAGTGTTTGTTTTTTAACTATTTCTATATAACGGGTTCTTTGCTATTGTATTTTATGTATTTAAAAGCATTATTCCGAGAAGGGGTACGTGACATCTACAGTTAACATCATTTGCTAAATAAGAATGATCCCCAATGGACAGCCGCGTGCGGTAAACACCTTTCATTTTTGGGCTAAAGAGAAATACTCTCTATTTAATGTACAATATGTAACTAAGTTAACGTCTTTATACGGGTTGAGAAGACTACCTATTTATACTTATTTAGACGATTATGTCTTTCTACTCGCTTAGAAGACTGAAACTTTATACTGGTTTAGAAGACTGTGTCTTTATCTTGGTTTATAAGACGATGTCTTTATACTGGTTTAGAAGACGATGTCTTTATACTGCCTTAGAATGACTATATCTTTATACTGGTTTCGAAGACTACGTGTTTATACCGGCTTAGAAAACTATGCAGAGTCTGTAAACAACCAGTTTCATTTACATTTCCTAGCTCTAAAAGCTATGTGCATCCAATCTATTCTGAAATGCATTAATTGTTCCAGCCTAAAACTACTTCATATGGCAATACATTCCAAGCATTCACCACTGTACAGCTTATGTAGCTTACCAGTAACACTTTTACCGGTAACAGTTCTCGCAGTTTAGCTCACTTTAAATTCAACCGATGCACAAAATTGAGAAATGGAATACCTCTGCCCCTCCTTTATGTGTTGTGTTTGTTACAGACCCGTCGGTGTATGCATGGGTCCAGTCCATGCTTGGGTAGTTTTTCGTTATGTACCTCAGGGTTATGTCTCTTCTTTCTTTTTCAGTCTGGCTGTTCTTGTTTCAAATATCTGGTATATTTTCTACCACCTCCGGAATGATATGCTGCTTCCAGGTAGGTTTGCGTACAGTAGGGATGGGGTTTGGTGTTAATGTGTTCATAGTGTCTTCGCTCATCTTTGCTTTGGCTATTTCTGCAAAGTTTCTTCGCTTTAGTTTCCCATTTCCAAATCTATTTAGTCTCTGATGCATTGGGTGGTCTGTCAGTCTTCTGAGTTTCTCTACTTGCTGCTGGGCTCTGCAGTCTCTTCTCTCGGTCATGGATTGCAGATTTCTAATCTTTTCCAGTTCTACAATTGGCGTTGACTTCATGCCTGCTGTTATAACTCTCATGGCTTGGGTTGAAGTTTGCTAATTGTATCAAAGTTCGCCTTTGCTGCTGTTGCTCATGCCGCAATGCCATACTCGGGAACTGGTCTTACTCTTCCAGTGTACAGTTTCGTCTGTTCCCCAGCTTGTGCCAGCAAGTTTCCTCATGATTGCCATTCTTTGTCTGGCTCTCATTCGGTTTCTCTCGATCTGACTTTTCCATGTCATGCACCGATCAAATGTGACTCCCAGGTAGTTTTGGTTGCCATTTGCCCGCAGATATTTGCCGCTAAGACTTATTTTGGTGTTCTGGAGTTTGTTTGAAAGCGAGAATTTCGTACATGTTGTTTTTTCCTCATTTATTTTGACCAGCCATGAGTTCGCCCACTCCTCCAACGATGTTAGGGCCTGCTGCATCCGATTGCTTGCTATGGTGAGATTTTTTTCAGACGTCCACATAGCCAGATCGTCTGCAAACATGAAGCTGTGGACTCTTCTTGGTAGATTCTCTGTGATGTTGTTTATATACACCAGGAAAGGTGTTGGTGACAGTACTCCCCTTTGGTGTACTCCCTGCTCAAGTGTCACCTTTTTGCTCATCTGCTATTGTACTTGAACTATGGATGTTCTGTTTTCGAGGTAGTCGCTGATCCATCTGTACATTTTCCCACAAACTTCACTTCTTCGTAGCTTGACTTTAAGTCACTTTATCCACACCTTGTCAAATGCCTTCTCTAAATCCACCTAAATCGCTACTGTGTGTTTTTTCTCCTGGTAAGCATCATCTATTAACTGGGCTATGAGAGTGATCTGGTCCTCAGTGGATCTGTGCTGTCTAAAGCCTGCTTGCTGTGGAATAAGTATGTGTTTTTCTTCCAGATGCCACATCAGTCTGGTGTTTATCATACGTTCCATCAGTTTACCTACACAGCTCAGTAGACTGATAGGCCTGTATCCATTTGGATCTGTTCTATCTTTTTCTTTCTTTGGTACTGGTATAAGTACAGCGTCTTTTCATGTCTGAGGTACAATTCCCCTTTTCCAGCTTTGGTTCAGGACTGATAGCAACTTCCTCTTTGCTGTTTGGCCCAACTCCATCAGCATTTCGTGTTACCCCATCTTTTCCGGGCGATTTCTTTTTCTCATGGTTTTCTCATCGAGTTCTCATGGCCTCTTCCTTTTTATTCATTGTTAGTATTGCCATCATGTGCTCCTTTGGTGCCATATTGATGTTGTCGTGGCTCTTTTGTTCTTCATTATTGTCTGTGTGCCTGTCTGTAGGGACATCAGTGTGGTTTGCTCTGGCATAGTGTTCGTTCTATAAAGGCGTTTGCTGCTTTTTTTTCCAGTAAGCATTTTGTCGCTATACTTGATGGTAATTTGTTTATTTGATGGTGTTTCGTCATTCATGGCTCTGACTAACTTCCATAGTTTGTTCTCTTCTTTATATAAATTGAGGCTTTCTGTTTTATTTGTCCAGCTGTCTCTTGTTATTAGGTTTAGTGTTCTTTTGTATTTCGCCGTGATAGCCTTGAGGGCGATATTTGCCTCCATAGATTGTTCTCTCTCTGCCATGTTCCTAGCATTTGAGACTTCGTCTTCCGCTTCCTGCAATTCATCATTCCAATATGGCTTGTAGTTTTTCCTTGCCCCTCTTGGGATGGTTTCGGTGGCTGCTTGCATTATTGCTTTGCTTAGGCTTTCCACCATAGGTTTCATATTGTTATTCCATGTGTTGATGGTTTCACATAGCCGATCTGTCAGAATTGCAAATCTGTCCCAGTCGGATCGTTTATAGTTCCAACGTGGGAGCGCTTTTATTTCCTGTGGGCCTACTTCCATATCAATTTCTAGCCTAATTGGCCTTTTGTCGCTACCTGCCAATTGGTTGAGCACCTGGCCGTCTATTTTGTGGTGAATATCAACCGTGGAAAAGGCCAAGTCTGGAGTAGAGGTGGTATGCCATGTTCTAGAATAGAAGATAGGGCTGTCCTCCAGCCTATTGTAAAGATAGAGATTTGTGTCTATCTCCCAGTCTTCCACTTCATCTCCTCTGTTGTCTGTGTCCGAATATCCCCATCTCTCCGAGTGGCTGTTGAAGTCTCCAACTACTAGGCAGCTGGAGTTCTTGATTTCCATACTCGAGAGGGACAGGTCTTTGATGGGTGGGCCATACAGGTTGAAGATGAGGATCTTCGTTTCTTATGTCATTATGTCGAGTCCTACAATTTCTGCTTGTCCAGTGTGATTGACAGCTACCGCGCTCCTCGATATGCAGTTACGTGTTAGTATCAGAACCCTTCCTTTGTCAAGACTGTAACATGCTAAAGCAACTGCGTTGTGAATACTGACCCACGGAGATGAACCCACACATACACACTTCTGTGAGCGTCTTGAAGAACTCCCCACCACAGTAGACTTTGTCCATAGAACTGGCCTTTACGTGTAGACTTAATACAATTGTCGGTGAGCTAGAAAAAGAAGGAAAAGAAGAAGAAAAAGAAGAAGAAGTAAAGAATGAAAAAGAAAATAGAGAAGAAGAAGTAGAAGAAGAAGAAGAATAAGAAGAAGAAGAAGAAGAAGAAGAAGAAGAAAAAAGAAGACGAACAAGAAGAGAAAGAAGAAGAAAAGGAAGAGAAAGAAAAAGAAGATAAACATGAGTAAATAGTACTACCTGATATTGCCCGAAGAAGATTTGAATGTTTAAATGAAGTATATCGTTAAAAAGCAACTAATCTGATTGGCAAACATCCGGCTAGTCTCTAAACCCTGATCTATGGGTGAGAGAGCTGGAGTGTGTACGCCAAACACGCCAGGAGGTTGAATCATTTCTACATGACACATACTCCAAATTGGCTACAAGACCACATCACAAATAACCATACTCTTTTCATTACTACTACACTATTCATACGCTTTTGTAGAAAGTTAAAGTGAGATAGACTGGCCAAGTTTCTCGAATGTCAAGTCAAAGGTTCCAAAAAAAACTACTGTTTAGCGAGCTTAGGCAGCAAGGCGATCACCTGGACGTCAGTAAAAGCGATTCAGTGAATCCTGGCAGTAAATCGTTTAGCCTGAAAAAGGCGAGACCAAAAAGAGCCTTGCATGCAGTTAGCGAGGGTGGAAGTATAGAGTAGAGACAAAACCAGCACCAGCTGGTGTTGGCTTAATCTGTCATGCACGCATCCGCCCACAGACTTAAGGGCGCAGCATGACACATGATGATGTTGGTTATTCTCATCGACGGCGATAAGCCCATTATTATTGTCATGATCATATTTCTTCAAAATCAAGTAAATACTGGATCAAGATGGTGAGCAGCGCATGAGCTGCTGCGGTCATCGAGCCATAGCTGACTGATAGCGTAAGGGCTAGCGAACCGGAGCTGCCAAGGCCGTTCTACACGTCCGCGCAGTATTCTAGAAAACAGGCTGCAACAGACCAGACTGGTTAAGGAGAAGGGATCGAAGAGGGAAAGCTAACCCGGTACTCACAAAATGCTTGCTGAAGTAGGATGTGTTGGACCGAAAGGTGCAAATATCGACATAACGCATTCCGTTCTCTGGACTGCGTTCTGCTACTTAGGCCCGTGTCAGGGTTTGGTAGCGGGAAATGGAGAACAAACGAAGCCAAGCCAAGACAAGTAAATACATTTAATATTCATCAGTTTATTGGCGTCTCAGTCACTGATCATCATGCGCCTGGCGCCCTGGCGAAGTTTGCCCAGCTCTGTCTCCCGTATTTCGACACAGTCTGCTATGGTAGCAAACGCCGGTACGTGAGTGGCAGTCCCTGTCGCAGATCGTACAACGGGGCTGAGGAGGCTGACTTGCTGGGGTGTTCGCCGATCTTTTCAGTCGTGCCCAATTCTCTGGTTCCAGATGGCCTCTACAAGCGTCGGCAACTACTGTGCACCTCCCAACTGAATGTCTGCAATCGACTCAATCCTGAGCTTTCGGCTTGGATGTCGCATGACGTCATGTCCATCTTGTATACGTACTTGAATCGCGGTGTGGGGTAGTCGATTCCTTTAGCTGCAGTGATCAGCTGTCCATAAAATATATCCTATAACAGCCTTTACAATGTATGTAAATATACACTCGCGAGCATACGACTACTCTAAGACAGATGTACAGAAGATGAAAGATACAGACAGCCACATAAACTGGAAATATATTGTCAGAGGTACAGACGTTGAACAAGAGGCAGAGTGTTTCAAAACACTTTTAGAACAACTAAAAGTCGAATATGTTCCATGTATGGAGGTAAACACCAATCATAAAAAGTGGATTACTAGATTTGTAGCTAAATGTACAAGAGCTTAAAATAAAGCCTGGACAAAGTGTATAAAGACAAGTAAATCAAAAGAAATATATTTTAAAATATTTGGACAAGCAAAACATAGCTCAGAAAGTAAGTAAAGCAGCAAAATAGACTTCGAAAAAAACTTACTAATAGGATCAAGACTGATGGTAAAAGCTTCTTTTCTAATGTTAGAAATAAACAAAGACCTAAGACAAGGTAGGCTTTCTCATAAACAGTACAGTGACAATAAGCAGAGAAAATAGGGAGATAGCTTATCTAATAAATCAATACTTTGGCACAGTCTATACAAAAGAACACTCCTCTAAGATACCAGAGCCTATACCTGTTTTCAAATGTCAAATGAATATAGTGCGATTAAAATCATTCTGTCTTACGGAGGAAATGGTTCTAAAAAGATTGGAAGGATTACAAGTGGATAAATGTACAGATCAAGATGGTATCCATTCATCAATGCTATTTGAAGTATAGACTAACTAGTTAAACCATTGGCTATATTATTTTCTCAATCACTTGCAAAATGGATTGTTCCAAGAGATTGGAAAGATGCAGGAGTGATTCCCTTATTCAAAAGAGGAAAGAAATCAGATCCAGCTAATTAAGTAAGTTTAACGAGCATAGTCTGTAAAATGTTAGAGTCAATAATGAAAGAAAATATTGTAATGCATCTAGACAGGTTAAATCTAATCAGAAATAGTTAGCATGGGTTTACTAGAGGGAGACCGTGCTTAACAAATCTATTGGAGTGCATGGAGGTGATTACTAAAATCATAGATACGGGAGAACCAGTGGATGTTATTTATCTAGATTTTACAAAGGCTTTTTATATAGTACCTCATCAACGATTATTTAAAAAGTTAAAATCACATGGGATAGATGGGCAGGTTGCCGAATGGATTGAAAGTTGGTTAACGGGAAGAAGACAGCGATTGGCATAAATAAGGAGTACTCTGAGTGGTGTGAAGTAAAAAATGGAACAAAATTACAGAATGGGCGAGAAAAATACTAGAATGATAGATAACGAAAGGGACATAGGGGTAATAATAGAGCATACAGGTAAGGTGCGTTAGCAAGTCCAGGTAGCAGTGAATAAATCAAATGCAACGTTAGGTATGATAAAAAAAAAGAAATATTAAACATAGGAGTAATGAGGTGGTTGACAAACTATATAAAGCATTAGTTAGACCTAGATCGGAGTACTGTGTACAGGTGTGGAGTCCTTATCGTAGAAGAGCTATAAATATGCTGGAAAGGATACAAAGAATAGCGACAAAACTGATAGTGGGATTCCAGAATTACAGTTACGAGGAAAGACTCAGAAAAACCGGCCGTTAGTGTCTAGAAAAGAGAACAATTAAACGTGACTTAATCTAAGTTGATAAGATAATCACAGGAAAAGTTAAATTAGACTATACATTTTTTTTCAAAATACTAGCACCAGCGAGAACAAGAGGGCACAGATACAATTTAATAACGAAAGGTCCAAATTGGACACAGGACATTTTTTTTTATTCAGACCACTGTCTGAATCATTTACATCGAATACCAGTACCAAAGAAAGAAAAAGATAGAACAGATCCAAATTTGATACAGGCATATCAGTCTACTGAGCTGTGTAGGTAAACTGATGGAGCGTATGATAAACATCAGACTGATGTGGCACCTGGAAGAAAAACACATATTAATTCCACAGAAAGCAGGATTTAGACAACACAGATCCACTGAGGATCAGATCACTCTCATAGCGCAGAAAATAGAGAATGCTTACCAGGAGAAAAAGCATACAGTAGCGGTTTGGGTGGATCTAGAGAAGGCATTTGACAAGGTGGGGAAAGAGGGACTTAAAGTCAAGTTATAAAGAAGTGAAGTATATGGACAAATGTACAGATTGATCAGCCACTATTTCGAAAACAGAACAGCCAGAGTTCAAGTACAAGGGAAGATGAGCAAAAATGTGACACTGCAGCAGGGAGTACCCCAAGGGGGAGTACTGTCACCCACACTTTTTTCTGGTGTATATAAACAACATAACAGAGAATATATTAAGAACAGTCCACAGCTCCATGTTTGCAGACGATCTGGCTTTGTGGACCACTGAAGACAATCTCACCATAGCAAACAATCGGATGCAGCAGGCCCTAACATCGCTGGAGTAGTGGATAGGAGGCAGACAGACTGGCTAAAGAAGGTGCAAGGTTACCACAACCAGATTCTAGTGTGACCTACGAAGAGTTCAAAAGGTTTATTATGGCCAGATACATGGCCAAATGGGAAACAGAGCATACTGGCTACACAAAAAATGATGCCTACTACCAGTTGAACAGAAGAGAGCAGGTCGTGGTCTTCAGACTCCGCACAGGCCACAACAGATTGAGGTACCATCTATTCAATAAACTGAAGAAAGGTGGTACTGACGAATGCACCTGTGGTACAGGGAAAATGACCGCGGAACATCTGCTGCAAAATTGCCCGACATACGAGAACCAGAGAAAGCACATGTGGCCATCACCAGTGGCAACACTAGACAAGCCCTATGGCAGTGTCGACAGCCTCAGGATGACAGCTGCCTTCTTCGACAAAATTCAAGTTGACGTCTGACAGCGTACGAAGAAGAAGATTTACCTCGAATTGTTTTTAACACCTGCACAAATTAACAGTCATCTAACAATATTCATATTTCTGTTTTTCATCCTCTCTCTCTCTACTTTGGTCTTCTTGTTTCTCTGTACTCTCAGCAATCAATGCTGACTACAAACTAATGTGTGACAAATATGAACTGATGTGATCATATAAGACATTCCAATGTACATCGCACACTACCAGTTAAAGGCCAACACAAAATACAGAAGGGATTGAAGCTCACGAGCAAAAACATGCATTTAGAACGTGCCAACCGTAGCGACAATCCGCCAAAGAAACTGTTCATTATGTCAAGGAAAGAATGTCAGAATACAAACACAGCCAACGTGCTGTTTACATTCATGGATACATCGAGTAATACAAATATACTGTAGTCGGAGATGCTGTGGTAGAAACTTCTCTATAAGAGGTTTTTGCTTTTATCAGATGTTGATAGCCAGTTCCCTTCCTCGATGTCTTGGCTTACAATATCACTGATATATAAATTTATTTTTATTACCGCCAGGGATGAGGTACTAGAATCGTCATTGTTCTGATACACACACGAGTCCATAAACTGGTCAATACGACATGATACCGCACAAAGGACAACGGTCTGGGGTAGAAAAGTCTTCGTCACGGAATCCAGAAATTGAAACCTCTAATCAAACCAAAAACTTCAGGTTTTGTGAAAACCAATTCCTGTTCCTCTATCATTTCTCCTAACAGTAAATCCGGTACTCGTTTAAAGCTAGGTTGGATGGAACAAGTTGCAGCCGGAAAGAAGCAGCCACTCTACCAACGTTGTATCCTACGCTCTACATGTACATATAGTGTGGTCTTATGTTTCCTCTAATAACATGTCTTAATGGGAATCACACCTTTTCTTCTGCTTATCTCACGGAATAATCATTCCTTCATGGTTGTTTGCTTAAATATCTATCTTATTGTTCTATTGTAGGTCAATGGCCAATGTTTTGTTATTATTATTGTCATGATTATTATCATCATCATCCTCATCATCTTCTATCAACTTGTGTCATTAGAAGGCGTGGAAGGGGGTGTAGTATTATGTCGTTGCCATCTTCGTCGCCGATGTTGTTGACATCCAGTGTTTCTTTAAACATAGCGAGGGACATAACCAAAGAAATACAAAAATTATATAATTAAGAGTTATCCCATCATAAAAAATTTGCGTGAGAGATTCTGGCTTGGGCGTCTCCCCTCTTTATCCAGGTTACAAACCTTAGAACGAGTGAGCTATGGCCCTACACCAGAACCACATGGACGTGTACATTGGCATCTGTACACTGAAGGCGATAGGTGTTAATTATCCACCCGACCAAATTTCTCACGCTTGTTGTCGTCCTCGTGCACGACATATGGGGAGGAACAGCTCGCGACCCCGGGCGCTCGTCGGCGACGATTGTGACAGCAAAGCCGTGCTTATCACAAGAGCTGAACCTTGAACCGTGACCGGCGTCGAAGTCATGGAGCGAACTAGACAAGTAACTGGCAGAAGACAACACTGGCTGCTCCTGTAGCTGTTAATAGTAAGGTTAGAGTTAGCATATATGCTGATGCCTGTTTAAGTTAGCTCTGTTGTGGTGACAGCGACTCGCATATTGTTTTTAAAATGAATTTAATAATATTCATAAAATGCAAAAAAAATGTTAAAACTTTCCGAAAGGTAAATTTCGTATGGTATGCTCCATTATACGCAACCTTAACTATTATAAGTATTTGCTTTATTTTAATGTAATTATTAAATGATTTATATTATTGTAGTGCATTTATTACATCCCTTTCTTTTGAATACATTGCCCTTATGACGAAGTAATCATTGTCCGTGTAAATACAGTTCACTACTAGGCCGTGAAACTGTTATCTAGCTAATCGAAGATCCTGTGCTGAAAGTTGTTTATGGTTAAGCGTGCTTATATCCCGTGTGTGCTACTTTAAAATTGTTCAAGCTTGGATATGTAAATACAAATGTATGTAGACTTTTATGTTATAAATTTCTCTAACACACCATCTATAGATTGTTAATCTCATTGTACATATCCAAATTTTAAACTGTATATTTTTTAGAACAGGACACCCATTACCATCATTTTAATAACACTAGCCATATGGAATCTTGCATGTTTACTGCTGGCTGAATATATGTAGACATAATATTCATAATGTGGCATAAGAAATACGTAAACATTAAATTGAACCTTATTCCAGTGTGTGTTTGTTTCTTGTTTATTTCTTTATTTCACAAGACGCATAAGTTGCCATATTAACAAATGTAAACAAACAGATATTAAAGTACACATTCCTAAAGCCCAGGTATTGATAAAATTGCTCTTTGCTGTCACTCTGTGTATTTATGATATATTCGAATACTGACACTATTAACATACACCAAATTGAAAGCATGGTAGTAATACATATCTCATTATTTTAAACATAAATTTTTTAACGAATGCACATATTTCTTTACGTTTGTGTGTGCGTGTGTGTACAACTGTGTAAAACCCTACAGTATTGACATATTTCCAAAACTACTTATTACGTACTGTTCATACTGGCATTATAAATGCAGCTCTAGAATTGATTGCGAAACACCTTCGATTGGTTCTGTTGTTGTTGATTCATCCATTAAGCAAATACATACACAGAAGTCGTTTAGCTTGTTTGAAAAGGCCAGTCTTTGCAAACCGTTAAAGGGTTTGAGAGTTGATAATGCAATTGTGGTTAACATGTGGGTAGTAGGATTATATGTACGAACGTAAATATTGCTGTGTCACTGTGTGTGTTAACATAAGGATATCAAGATACTGTGTAGAAGATTAAAGCTTGGTGTCATTATGTTAATATGTTGACAGTGAGAAAGTATGTAGGACATTAAAGCTCTGCGTTAGACTGCTAACAAGCTTGCGGTTGGTGTGCTAACATGTGAATAGTAACATATCATGAAGAAGATTAAAGCTTGGTGTCAATCTGCTAATATGTTGATAGTGAGATACTATGTAGGACATCAAAGCTCTGCGTTAGACTGCTAACAAGCTTGCAGTTGGTATGCTAACATGTAAATAGTAAAATATCATGTAGAAGATTAAAGATTAGTGTCAATCTGCTAATATGTTGATAGTGAGATACTATGTAGGACATCAAAGCTCTGTGTTGGACTGCTAACAAGCTTGCAGTTGGTGTGCTAACATGTTAATAGTAAAATATCATGTAGAAGATTCAAGATTGGTGTCAATCTGCTAATATGTTGATAGTGAGATACTATGTAGGACATCAAAGCTCTGTGTTAGACTCCTAACAAGCTTGCAGTGGTGTGCTAACATGTTAATAGTAAAATATCATGTAGAAGATTAAAGATTGGTGTCAATCTGCTAATATGTTGATAGTGAGATACTATGTAGGACATTAAAGCTGAGTGTTAGTCTACTAACATGTGGATAGTAAGATATTTTCAAGACAGTAAATCTCCAAGTTGGTTTGCATCTGTTGATTTGTAAATAGTGAGACCTTATGTAAGAGATTTAAGCTCAATATCTGACTCCTAACATTTGGATAGCAAGATAATATGTACACCATTAAATCTTAGTGTCTATCTGTTAATATGTAGATAAAGAGATAATATATAGGACATTAAAACTCAATTTTGGTCCTCTAGCGTGCAAAAATTCTTTATTCCTCTTTGCGTTCAGGATCCTTTGGTCATGTTATATCTGCAAGCCAGTAATCATGATGCAGTCCAAAATCTTTACCAGGACATAGCTGCTGCACCATAGCTTTTGCCTCAGCTCTGCATTCTGTGGTATCCCATTTCACTAAAACACAGTGAAAGTAAAATGCTATGTAGAACACACATTTTGGTGTTGGTCTGTTAATTTATGGATTGTAGGTACTATGTAAGACTGTAAAATTTCATGGCGATCTACATATGTTGCCATATGGATAGTAAAGTAATATGTAAGGTATCCAATCCTAGTTATTGGTCAGTTATCAAATGGATTGTAAGATAATATTTAGGGTATCAAATCTTAGTGCTGGTCTGTTAACATGTGGAGGGTAAGATAATATGTAGGGTATCAAATCTCGGTTCTGGTCTGTTAACATGTGAATGGTAAGATAATATTTAGGGTAGCAAATCTTGGTGCTGGTCTGTTAACATGTGGGTGGTAAGATCATATGTAGGGTATCAAATCACGGTGCTCGTCTGTTAACATGTGGAGGGTAAGATAATATGTAGGGTATCAAATCTCGGTTCTGGTCTGTTAACATGTGAATGGTAAGATAATATTTAGTGTAGCAAATCGTGGTGCTGGTCTGTCGACATGTGGATGGTAAGATAGTATGTATAACAGTAAAGCTAAGTGTTCTTCTGGCATGGGGATTCAAAAAATAAAAATGTAGGGCATTGAAGCACAGTGTGAATCTATTAACATGTGATTAGTAGTATAATATGTACAACAGTTTGTTGAGAGGTGGAAAGTAAGATACTATGTGGGACAGTAGAGTTTGTTGTCCGTCTACTTCTTTTGTCCTGTGAATATCAAGATAATATAAAGGACATTGAACCACGGTGTGATTCTGTTTGCACTGTGATAGTCAGATAAAATAATTAAGTCTATTGCATCTCTTTTTGGGGGGAAAGGAATATACTTTTATTTTGGCGATAAGGCTCAGTGTGGGTTTGTTAATGTGTTGATAGTAAAAATTTTTTTAGAACATTACAGCTCGTTGCTGGTCTATTGACATGGGGACAGCAGGATGCTGTTTAGGAAATTTATTATTGGTTTCTGTTTGTTAACAAATGGAAGGTAAAACACTTAATAGGACAGAAAAGCTCAGTGTTGGTCTGTTAATACATGTGAACTGTAAGATATTGTGTAGGACACATGTTCTCAGTGTTGGTCTGTTAATACATGTGAACTGTAAGACATTGTGTAGGACACGTGTTCTCTGTGTTGGTCTGTAAACATGATGATTAGTAAGATATTATGTATGATATTACAGCTCAGTGTTGATGTTTTATCAAGGGGAAAGATAATATATACAGCTTTACATCTCGGCTGTTATGCGTTAACATTTGAATATTAAGAAAATATGTAGGAAATGAAAGCTCACTGTTCGTATCCTAACAAGTGGATAGTACAATACTATGAGGTAAAGTAATGCTAGCTGTCATTCTGTTAACACGCGGATAGTAAGATACTATGTAGGACATTACTGCTCTGTGTTGGTATTTTGACCTGGGGATAGTAAGATACTATAAAGGACATTACAGATCAGTGTTGGTCTGTTAACAAGCGGAGAGTAAGATACTATGTAGGACATTACTACTCAGTTTTGGTCTGTTTACCTGGGGGAAAAAATATACTATGTAGGAAACCTATTCATGAGGTTGGTCTGTTTTCATGTGGATAGTGAGAAAATATATACATTATTTCTCAGTTGATGTATATTAACATGAGGATATCAAGAAATAAGTAGGACATGAAAGTTCACTGTCTGTGTGTTATGAAGTAGATAGTTTGATGTTATGTAGAAAAGTGAAGATTGCTTTTATTCTGTTATAACGTGTTGATAGTAAAACAATAGGTAGGACATTAAAGATTTGTGTCAGACTGCTATCTTTGTACAGAAATATAAAAAGTAGGTCATTTAAGCTTTGTGTTAGTATGTTAACTTTTGGACAGTAAGATTACATGTAGGACATTAACAAATGAGAATGGTTTGTAAACATGCAAACAGTTTAATGCTACATAGGACAATAAAACTCAGTGTCTGTCTGCTAACAGTTGTTTAGTTAGATACTATGTACGTCATCTATGCCAAAAGCTCGGTTTTCGGCTATTAACATGCAAATTAGTTATGTACTATGTAGGACATTACAGCTTGTTGTCGGCCTGCTAAGATAGGGATAGTATGATACTTTACAGGACAATTATCTTGGTGTCCATCTGTTAATATACAGACAGTAAGATACTACCTAGGACCTTAAAGCTCAGTGTTAGCCTTCATTTTTTGTTATGCTGATACTATGATACTATGTAGGAGATTGAAAATCAGATTTGGTCTGTTAAAGAGGCGTCAGTGAGATACTTTATAGGACCGTCAAGCTCAGTTTAGATCTGTTAAAGTGGGGTCAGTAAAATATTATGTAGGACACTAATACTTTTAGGTAGGTTTGTTAACATGGGGATTGTAAAATGCTATGCAGGACAGTAAAGTTAGGTGACTGTTCGTGTATGTTACTGTTGGGATTCTCAGATAGTATGTTAATATGTAGACAGTAAGATGCTTTGTATCGCATTAAATCTAAAGATTCGGTTGGTTATATGAGGACATTAAGATAATATATAGCACACTGAAGCTTAGAGTAATTCTGTTGACATGGTGACAGTTTGTTTGTTTGTTTGTTTTTTTGAGTTCGCCTTATTTCTCTAATCCCCAAGAGGGTGTACATTGTACTGTGGTTTTTATTTTGCGCCTGTCGGCCAAGTGCTGCCAACTTCAGCATGCATTTTATGTAAGGGTCTGCTTCCTCTTGCATTTTCTAAGAATTCGCTTCCTTGGGGTAACGGCGCTGTGATGTGGGTTGAACCCAGCACCTTTGGGTTTTGAGCCGTGCCACTTAACCACTAGGCCACACCGTCCCCATGGTGACAGTAAGATAATATGTAGGATATTAGCGAATAGCATCGGTCTGTTAACATTTAGATAGTAAGATTTTATGTAGTACATTACAGCTTGGTGTTGGTCTGTTGACATGGAGACTGTAAAATGCTATGAATGACATTAAAACATATGGATAGTACAATATCATGTAAGATAGCAAAGCTCAGAGTCTGGCTGATGACATGGGTACAGTAAGATATCTTGTTCGAAGTAAGCTGTCAGACATCAGCGTGAATTTGTTGAAGAAGAAGAAGAAGTAAGATAGTGTGTAGGACATTAAAACTTACTGTCGGTTTGTTAACACGTGGATAGTAAGATATTATTTTTAACAGTAAAGCATGGTGTCTGCTTGTTAACATGTGGATTGAAAGATTTTATGTACGGCATTCAAGCTCTGTGTTGGCCAGTTGACTTGTGAATAGTAAGATACTCTGTAGGACATTCAAGCTCTGTGTTGGCCTGTTGACATGTGGATAGTAAGATACTCTGTAGGACATTCAAGCTCTGTGTTGGCCAGTTGACTTATGAATAGTAAGATATTCTGTTAGACATTCAAGCTATGTTGCCCAATTGACATGTGTATAGTAAAACACTATGTAGGACATTAAAGCTCTGTGTTGGCCTGTTGACATGTGAATAGTAAGATACTATGTAGGACATTCAAGCTATGTGTTTGCCTGTTGACATGTGGATAGTAAAATACTCTGTAGGACATACAAGCTCTATGTTGGCCTGTTAACATGTTGATAGTAAGATACTATGTAGGAAATTAAAGCTCTGTCTTGGCCTGTTGACATGTGGATAGTAAGATATTCTGTAGGACATTCAAGCTCTGTGTTGGCCTGTTAACATTGGGTTAGTAAGATACTCTGTAGGACATTCAAGCTCTGTATTGGCCTGTTGACATGTGGATAGTAAGATATTCTGTAGGACATTCAAGCTCTGTGTTGGCCTGTTAACATTGGGTTAGTAAGATACTCTGTAGGACATTCAAGCTCTGTGTTGGCCTGTTAACATGTGTATAGTAAGATACTCTGTAAGACATTCAAGCTCTGTGTTGGCCTGTTAACATGTGGTTAATAAGATACTCTATAGGACATTCAAGCTCTGTGTTTGCCTGTTAACATGTGGATAGTAAGATACTCTGTAGCCCATTAAAGCTCTGTCTTGGTCTGTTGACATGTGGATAGTAAGATACTCTGTAAGACATTTAAACTCTGTGTTGGCATGTTAACATGGTGGCAGTAAGGAACTATGTAGGACATCAATGTTTTGGGTAAGTCTAACATCTGGATAGTGGATACTGTGCAGTGCATTCAATCTAGAGTTGGTTTGTTAATATGTGGATTGTAAGATCCTGTGTAAGACATTAAAGCTGTCTGTCAGTCTGATGCCATTGGGATTGTACAATACTTTGAAGAACAATAAAACTTGGTATTGGTCTGTTAATATTTAGATAGCAAATTACAATGTAGGACTGTAAAGTTTCGAGTCAGTGAACGTATGTTTAATGGGGATAGTGCGATACTTTGTAGGACAATACCGTTTATTGTCTGTATGTAAATTTTCATATAGTAAAGTATTATATAAAAGACTGTTACCATGTGCTTAGGTAGAAACTGTGTAGGACATCAACATTTAATGCTGGTAGGATAGTCTGTGGATAGTAAGATACTATATAGGACATTAAAACTTGATGTATCATAGTAAGATACTAGCTAGTAGCTAGGACTGTAATGCCTAGGGTGAATTTGTTAAAATATGGATAGTAAGATACTAGTTAGAACTGCCATGCCTAGGTTCAGTTTTTTAACATGTGGATAGCAAGATACTATTTCAGACATTAATGCATAGTGTCGGTCTGTACATTATATAAATTGCTGAGCGATTATAGTAGTAAAACTGGGAGAGTTCAAAACGTAGTTCCCTCATGTTCCAGTCTCTCTCTTATCGCCTGTGGAGTATACAAAATAGATAGGAATGGTTAAAATACCGCTATGGAACAAAATCAAGAACCTAACCTACGTTAGGTACAGAAATTACATACAATGAGACTAAAGCATTCATCAGGGCAACGTACATTGCAAAATGGAGAAAAAAAAAACACCCTGGCTACATAGATTATCATTCTCCGGCTACGCATAGGTCACAACAGTCTGAGATGTCATCTGTACAACAAGTTTAAGATTGGTACTACAGACCTTCGTGCCTGCGACACAGCCCCCATGAAGGCAGAACATATTTTGAGCCTTTAGTCGATTGATGACTTCGTTAGAGTCATTGAAGTTGATGTCTGAAAACGAACGAAAAAGAAGAAGAAGAAATGAACCAGTCGAAGCTTCCCGTTGGATCCACTACTAGGGAATTGCATGTTTACATTCTGATTCGCATTATTCATTTATAGGTCTAGTGATATTGCGAGCTTAATATATGAGTAGCAAAATGCCCCCTTGTCGCTATGTGCATTCACAAGCAAAAACAACTAGTATTCTCTGTATAAGCAACATATGTCCTCTAGCCCACTGTATGGACGGCGTACTACAGTAAACATCACGAATGATTCTGGATCTTTGGGTATGGCAATGACAAAAATAGGACCACTGCCCTATATAGAGCATGGCATAAGAGGCGACTAACTGTGTGACATGGCACAACACCGGCCATGCTTAGTTGGTTTGTTAAGAGCAGCATAGATGGCGCCTAACAGGTTGCGTGTCAAGTTGGTCTAGTGTTTGAGTCTTTTAAGATGGACTCACAGATCTATGAACCAAACTTCTTGGCACTTGTCTTAACACAGCGGAGTAATAAGCTGCTCGAGCCTAACACGCTAAGCAGGAAATCCTCATCCCTCCTTTATCCAGCTCACACCACAGCTGGGACCTCCACAGGGTCATCTTCCCTTGTAGAATTACAGGTCTACTAAGACTAAGATTAATATAAACACATAATCTTACAAATACTATTTCTTTTGTTGCAGATTCTGCACTTTACACTTTACGAAATACAAGACCTCACCAATAATGGAGTCTCCCGCGGAACACCTGGCTGAGACATTTCGATTCTACTCCGTCTTCCTCCACGCTGCCCGAGACTCACCAAACGTTGCCGTGGACGATCAACACGAAAGACAATGGTTGAGTATGAGGATTACCTAACTTGACTTAAAACACAAGGCAACGACTCTAGCTGGCCATCTATCTTCTCGGCACACCCCCCATGACATCAGAACAAATTTTGCAGCCCTGCCCATTGTTTACCGACAAGAAGTAGCATTTGGCAACAACCAGTGTCCTTCCACGAGTAGCTGTACAGAAGTGCTCAAACTCTCAAGTCAACTGCTGCCTTCGTTAGAGTAATTGAATTCAAGGTCTGAAGACGAACAAGGAAGATCTATTTTCTTGACATTTTTCGCGCCAGCCGAAGAACATCAGTACAAGTACAGTCAACCTCCATCAAGATGACTTCAGGAAAAAACTTTGCATGATCTTGCAGTAGGAGTTTATGTATCAGTTTACTTGCATGATGAGGTTGCTATCCTCATGCACAACTCTATTTAGTCACGCCTTTCAATACATGCATGGAGTTCAATCAATCAAATCAGAACAAAAAGGCATAGCTTCAAATTAAATAAAGAAAGGTCAAGATTGGATATTTGGAAATATTTCTTTAGTCAGAGAGGGGTGAATGCTTGGAATGCATTTCCAAGGAAGTGATGTAAGCAGAGGCAGTTGATGCATTTAAGAATACATTGGATGCGCATAGCTTATTGAGCAAGGAAATGTAAATGAAACTGGTTGCGTACAGACTCTGCATAGTCTTCTAAACCAGTATAAAGACGATAAGTTTAGTTAAATCAAGATCACTCATCTCTTTTTGTTGAAGCACAGGTCCAGCATTGTATTTGACTTACCAAAACCAGCTTTTAGGAAAGACTTTTTCTAGTTATTTGCAGTAGGGTAGCGATAATTTCTACATTTTGAGATTGCCACATCCATGGACAACTCTTAGTCCTCGCGTTCAACATGCAATGATTATTTTGGCCACTCAGGAGAAATACATACATAGCTCACCTTAAGATTGTTTGCCCTTGATCTACTGTGACAGTATTCTGTGGCGGTTATATTCTACCATTCTCAGTAAGGGACCCCGGATACACTATGGGAGGTCATGTTATTGATAGATTTGAAACAAGCAGCGATAACGATAGAAAAGATATGAATTTGGAATTGCATGTGTTAAGCTTTTATAGAAGTGTTCATACGTGGTTGCGAAGTTTCGATGGCTCACAAACAAAACATGTCTGTGTTCAGATTCCTGATCTGACCGGGTCGTACACCTAATAAATGTCGTGCTGAATATGGTTTAACCAGGCTCTAAAGTGCAAAACACAGAACAATATACTGCCTCTTAGGAACCACGGTAAACGAAGTAAAAAAAAGAAATATAGCTTTTTAGTGTTTTCTCCAGTATCGCATTCTGTTTTTTTATTAAATGGCTTGCTGGCTTAGGGTCGTTCGTTCTCAATCTTGCACCACCAAGCCCTGATGTGGCTTAAGTAGCAGAATGTTGTCCAGAGAACGGAATGCAAATGTGCTGATCGGTGTGGACTGCACAGAACACGGGCAGGCACTTGAGCATCCGTGGTCAACCACTGCACCCGAGCTCATATCCAGTCGTCCTGACTTGTCTTGCCACTGGTTAAAGTTGGACTCGAGCGAGAGAGTGTGGTCGACAAACTGCGCAACCATTTCTCACTTAAAGGAAATTCATCGCGCAAGTCACTCTCTTTTCATGTATCCAGTACTAACACAGTCGAGTCCTGTGACGACGGGCGAGAAGAGAGCGTAGGTCCACTGACAAGCTAAACTATAGTCAAAAAGCTGCGTCAGTTGCGGGACACCTTGCTGAGCAATAAAGCGGCTGAGGTACATGGATTTGCTGACAATCATGATCACCGTCTCGCGAAGCAAACTTTCTCTGCTTTCACTGACTGCGAATATGCAGTTCCCATCTTCCCACCCACCCACAACCCGGATTTACAGAATACTCGACTGGATGGACTGGCTGGGTGCAAAAAGTAAAGGCTCGTGATGGACGAAAAACATTGTGTTTGACCCTGACGCAACGTCCTGGGCAATATGGTGTGCTTGACCGGACTAGCGTCTCAGTTACCCACATATATTATCTTAAATATCACTAACCTCTAGCTGATTGCTAGCATAACCGGCACTTCTGAAATTATGCAATGATGTTTATAAATGAAAATAGTATTTGCTAGATCTACGTCAACAATAAAGTCACATATATTTTTGTATACCATAACAAGCATTATTACATAGCACAAAAAATCGCTCACTTTCATCTTTATCATCATTATTATCATCATCATCATCATCTTCATCATCATCATCATCATCATCATGTTGCATGTCATTTGCAGAAAATCACTTTCACAACAAACGATCTGTAACTCGATCTCTAGCCAGAAGTATCGCCTCTATCGTTGTCATCGTCATGACCTCCGTGATGTCTTGTTTCCATCTTTTCATCGGTCTGCTTCAGCCCCGCTTTTCAAACACCAAACCCTCCTGTATCGTTCTTTCTAGGTCAGTATGGCGTTTGATGTGGTCAAACTATTATACAGCAAAGCAAGTGGTCATTTTCCCAGACGACCTAGCAGTGTAATGGCCCTCAAGAGCCCAGTGCTTAAAAAAAAAGCAGTCCAATGGACACCAGCCCACTGAGACATTCCAGGCAACGGGGAGGTGGACAGGCTCGCCAGAGAGCGAGGAATGCTGCAGCAGAGTGATACAGACATCACATACAATGAAACTAAAGCATTCATCAGGACAACGTACTGTGCAAAATGGAAAATAGGATCACCTTGGCCACATAGAAAACGATGCCTACCATCAACTCTCCAGGCGAGACCAGGTGATCATTTTCCGGCTACGCACAGGTCACAACAGACTCAGATGCCATCTGTACAATAAGTTCAAGATTGGCACTACAGAAATTTGTGCCTGCGGCACAGCCCCCATGAATGCATAATATATTTTGCAGTCCTGCCCGCTGTATACCGACAAAAGAAGTAACAATTGGCAACAGCCAGTGTCCTTCCACGAGAAGCTGTACGGAAGCGTACAGAGCCTTGAGTCGACTGCTGCCTTTGTTAAAATCATTGAAGCTGAGGTCTGAAGATAAACGAAGAAGCAGAAGAAACTATTTTAGCTTTTGAAACAAGATGTTGTTTACTAACCAATTTTGCTTGAAATTAATTAGGATCTATAGTATATATATATAAATATATATATATATATATATATATATATATATATATATATATATATATATATATATATATATATATATCTTTATCTATATCTCAAGCAGATGTGGATATATTGAGATCGGATGTAGATAAAATTCGAGAGTGGTTTGTAGGTTCGCAAATGGAGTTTAATGTAGATACATGTACAGTCATCCACATGGGTAGATCCAATATGAAACATAATTACAGAATGGGAGAGAATAATATTAGAAAGATAGATAAGGAAATGGACTTAGAAGTTATACTAGATCATACAGGTAAGGTGAGTGAGCAAGTTCAGGTAGCAATTAAAAAGGCAAATGCAATGTTATGTATGATAAACATAAATACTAAACATAGGAGCAAGGAAGTGATAGTCAAACTGTATAAAGCATTAGTTAGACCTAGATTGGAGTTATGCGTACAGGCGTGGAGTCATTATCATAGAGGGGATACAAACATGCTGGAAAGAATTCAAAAAAGAGCGACAACGTTGATAGTGGGATTGCAGAATTACAGTTATGAGGAAAAACCGGCCTACAGTGTCTAGAAGAGAGAATAATTCGTAGTGACTTAATACAGGCTTATAAGATGAACAGAGGAATGGATAAATTAGACTATAACAAGTTTTAAAAAAAAATACAGCCACCAAATATAACAAGAGGGCATAGTTACACATTAACTAAAGAGAGGTCCAGATTCGATATTAGGAAATATTTTTTTAATTAGAGAGTGGTGAATGCTTGGAATGCATTGCCAAGGGAAATAGTGGAAGGAAGGACAGTTAATGCATTTAAGAATAAATTGGATGCGCATAGCTTTTAGAGCAAGGTGATGAAATGAAACTGTATGTATACAGCTTCTGCAGAGTCTTCTAAACCAGTTTAAGGACGTTAAGCTAAGTTAAGGATATCTGCATTTTTCCTTTTTGCTATCCATTGTATTTTGAGCACTTTTCTATAGTCCTTTAGTTCAAAAGATGCAATCCTTTTCTTAAGTGTTTGTGTGGGGGGGGGGGGGGGGGGGGGTCCATGTTTCACATCCGTATGTCTTCATCGGTATAATGCAAGTTCACAGAATAGTTATTTTCATTTTATTAATGTTCTGTCATCAGTTTCTCATTTTATTGAACCTCTGCATTGGCGCTTATAACTGAGCCGAGGTACTCAAAGCTTGTGACTTTCTCAATCTTCTGTTGTTCTAAAATAACTTTATGTTTGGTCGTTGCCTTGCCTGTGATCGTTATCTTGGTTGTACTTTAAATTCAGGTATAGATTTTGGACTTCGTTGAGTTGTGTTTACGCTCATCAGTACTTTTACATTTCGCTAGTTGTTAAACCCACCAGGCTAGATCGCACGTGGACACAGTCCTGGTGTGAACAGACTATCTACAATAGCAGTTAGTAAACTAGCATTATCTTGTAAAGCGAGCTATGCAAGTTTTCATTCCATTTCCAACAATATATCTCTGCAAATATGGATTTTCGACATTTGTAGCATAAAAGAAAAACAAATCGAAACAGATTAGATGTCTAACATGGCAAACGTGTGGTTTGTACAACACAACAGTTGAATCCTCTTCGAGAAAGAGAAACAACAAGCCTTCACGCGGTCAGCATTTCTTGATCTTTGTGACCCGTTCCTCAGCATTGCATATATACGCATCACGTTCATTCAAACAATAATGAAATTAACTTTCTTCTATATTAAATGTATTGTATTTCTATTGAAATTGTTAAGAAAGACACATATATCACATGTACTTTAGTGTTTGTTTTTTAACTATTTCTATATAACTGGTTCTTTGCTATTGTATTTTATGTATTTAAAAGCATTATTCCGAGAAGGGGTACGTGACATCTACAGTTAACATCATTTGCTGAATAAGAATGATCCCCAATGGACAGCCGCGTGCGGTAAACACCTTTCATTTTTGGGCTAAAGAGAAATACTCTCCATTTAATGTACAATATGTAACTAAGTTAACGTCTTTATACGGGTTGAGAAGACTACCTATTTATACTGGTTTAGACGATTATGTCTTTCTACTCGCTTAGAAGACTGAAACTTTATACTGGTTTAGAAGACTGTGTCTTTATACTGGTTTAGAAGACGATGTCTTTATACTGCCTTAGAATGACTATATCTTTATACTGGTTTAGAAGACTACGTGTTTATACCGGCTTAAAAAACTATGCAGAGTCTGTAAACAAACAGTTTCATTTACATTTCCTAGCTCTAAAAGCTATGTGCATCCAATCTATTCTGAAATGCATTAATTGTTCCAGCCTAAAACTACTTCATATGGCAATACATTCCAAGCATTCACCACTGTACAGCTTATGTAGCTTACCAGTAACACTTTTACCGGTAACAGTTCTCGCAGTTTAGCTCACTTTAAATTCAACCGATGCACAAAATTGAGAAATGGAATACCTCTGCCCCTCCTTTATGTGTTGTGTTTGTTACAGACCCGTCGGTGTATGCATGGGTCCAGTCCATGCTTGGGTAGTTTTTCGTTATGTACCTCAGGGTTATGTCTCTTCTTTCTTTTTCAGTCTGGCTGTTCTTGTTTCAAATATCTGGTATATTTTCTACCACCTCCGGAATGATATGCTGCTTCCAGGTAGGTTTGCGTACAGTAGGGATGGGGTTTGGTGTTAATGTGTTCATAGTGTCTTCGCTCATCTTTGCTTTGGCTATTTCTGCAAAGTTTCTTCGCTTTAGTTTCCCATTTCCAAATCTATTTAGTCTCTGATGCATTGGGTGGTCTGTCAGTCTTCTGAGTTTCTCTACTTGCTGCTGGGCTCTGCAGTCTCTTCTCTCGGTCATGGATTGCAGATTTCTAATCTTTTCCAGTTCTACAATTGGCGTTGACTTCATGCCTGCTGTTATAACTCTCATGGCTTGGGTTGAAGTTTGCTAATTGTATCAAAGTTCGCCTTTGCTGCTGTTGCTCATGCCGCAATGCCATACTCGGGAACTGGTCTTACTCTTCCAGTGTACAGTTTCGTCTGTTCCCCAGCTTGTGCCAGCAAGTTTCCTCATGATTGCCATTCTTTGTCTGGCTCTCATTCGGTTTCTCTCGATCTGACTTTTCCATGTCATGCACCGATCAAATGTGACTCCCAGGTAGTTTTGGTTGCCATTTGCCCGCAGATATTTGCCGCTAAGACTTATTTTGGTGTTCTGGAGTTTGTTTGAAAGCGAGATTTTCGTACATGTTGTTTTTTCCTCATTTATTTTGACCAGCCATGAGTTCGCCCACTCCTCCAACGATGTTAGGGCCTGCTGCATCCGATTGCTTGCTATGGTGAGATTTTTTTCAGACGTCCACATAGCCAGATCGTCTGCAAACATGGAGCTGTGGACTCTTCTTGGTAGATTCTCTGTGATGTTGTTTATATACACCAGGAAAGGTGTTGGTGAAAGTACTCCCCTTTGGTGTACTCCCTGCTCAAGTGTCACCTTTTTGCTCATCTGCTATTGTACTTGAACTATGGATGTTCTGTTTTCGAGGTAGTCGCTGATCCATCTGTACATTTTCCCACAAACTTCACTTCTTCGTAGCTTGACTTTAAGTCACTTTATCCACACCTTGTCAAATGCCTTCTCTAAATCCACCCAAATCGCTACTGTGTGTTTTTTCTCCTGGTAAGCATCATCTATTAACTGGGCTATGAGAGTGATCTGGTCCTCAGTGGATCTGTGCTGTCTAAAGCCTGCTTGCTGTGGAATAAGTATGTGTTTTTCTTCCAGATGCCACATCAGTCTGGTGTTTATCATACGTTCCATCAGTTTACCTACACAGCTCAGTAGACTGATAGGCCTGTATCCATTTGGATCTGTTCTATCTTTTTCTTTCTTTGGTACTGGTATAAGTACAGCGTCTTTTCATGTCTGAGGTACAATTCCCCTTTTCCAGCTTTGGTTCAGGACTGATAGTAACTTCCTCTTTGCTGTTTGGCCCAACTCCATCAGCATTTCGTGTTACCCCATCTTTTCCGGGCGATTTCTTTTTCTCATGGTTTTCTCATCGAGTTCATATGGCCTCTTCCTTTTTATTCATTGTTAGTATTGCCATCATGTGCTCCTTTGGTGCCATATTGATGTTGTCGTGGCTCTTTTGTTCTTCATTATTGTATGTGTGCCTGTCTGTAGGGACATCAGTGTGGTTTGCTCTGGCATAGTGTTCGTTCTATAAAGGCGTTTGCTGCTTTTTTTTCCAGTAAGCATTTTGTCGCCATACTTGATGGTAATTTGTTTATTTGATGGTGTTTCGTCATTCATGGCTCTGACTAACTTCCATAGTTTGTTCTCTTCTTTATATAAATTGAGGCTTTCTGTTTTATTTGTCCAGCTGTCTCTTGTTATATGGTTTAGTGTTCTTTTGTATTTCGCCGTGATAGCCTTGAGGGCGATATTTGCCTCCATAGATTGTTCTCTCTCTGCCATGTTCCTAGCATTTGAGACTTCGTCTTCCGCTTCCTGCAATTCATCATTCCAATATGGCTTGTAGTTTTTCCTTGCCCCTCTTGGGATGGTTTCGGTGGCTGCTTGCATTATTGCTTTGCTTAGGCTTTCCACCATAGGTTTCATATTGTTATTCCATGTGTTGATGGTTTCACATAGCCGATCTGTCAGAATTGCAAATCTGTCCCAGTCGGATCGTTTATAGTTCCAACGTGGGAGCGCTTTTATTTCCTGTGGGCCTACTTCCATATCAATTTCTAGCCTAATTGGCCTTTTGTCGCTACCTGCCAATTGGTTGAGCACCTGGCCGTCTATTTTGTGGTGAATATCAACCGTGGAAAAGGCCAAGTCTGGAGTAGAGGTGGTATGCCATGTTCTAGAATAGAAGATAGGGCTGTCCTCCAGCCTATTGTAAAGATAGAGATTTGTGTCTATCTCCCAGTCTTCCACTTCATCTCCTCTGTTGTCTGTGTCCGAATATCCCCATCTCTCCGAGTGGCTGTTGAAGTCTCCAACTACTAGGCAGCTGGAGTTCTTGATTTCCATACTCGAGAGGGACAGGTCTTTGATGGGTGGGCCATACAGGTTGAAGATGAGGATCTTCGTTTCTTATGTCATTATGTCGAGTCCTACAATTTCTGCTTGTCCAGTGTGATTGACAGCTACCGCGCTCCTCGATATGCAGTTACGTGTTAGTATCAGAACCCTTCCTTTGTCAAGACTGTAACATGCTAAAGCAACTGCGTTGTGAATACTGACCCACGGAGATGAACCCACACATACACACTTTTGTGAGCGTCTTGAAGAACTCCCCACCACAGTAGACTTTGTCCATAGAACTGGCCTTTACGTGTAGACTTAATACAATTGTCGGTGAGCTAGAAAAAGAAGGAAAAGAAGAAGAAAAAGAAGAAGATGTAAAGAATGAAGAAGAAAATAGAGAAGAAGAAGTAGAAGAAGAAGAAGAATAAGAAGAAGAAGAAGAAGAAGAAGAAGAAAAAAAAGAAGACGAACAAGAAGAGAAAGAAGAAGAAAAGGAAGAGAAAGAAAAAGAAGATAAACATGAGTAAATAGTACTACCTGATATTGCCCGAAGAAGATTTGAATGTTTAAATGAAGCATATCGTTAAAAAGCAACTAATCTGATTGGCAAACATCCGGCTAGTCTCTAAACCCTGATCTATGGGTGAGAGAGCTGGAGTGTGTACGCCAAACACGCCAGGAGGTTGAATCATTTCTACATGACACATACTCCAAATTGGCTACAAGACCACATCACAAATAACCATACTCTTTTCATTACTACTACACTATTCATACACTTTTGTAGAAAGTTAAAGTGAGATAGACTGGCCAAGTTTCTCGAATGTCAAGTCAAAGGTTCCAAAAAAAACTACTGTTTAGCGAGCTTAGGCAGCAAGGCGATCACCTGGACGTCAATAAAAGCGATTCAGTGAATCCTGGCAGTAAATCGTTTAGCCTGAAAAAGGCGAGACCAAAAAGAGCCTTGCATGCAGTTAGCGAGGGTGGAAGTATAGAGTAGAGACAAAACCAGCACCAGCTGGTGTTGGCTTAATCTGTCATGCACGCATCCGCCCACAGACTTAAGGGCGCAGCATGACACATGATGATGTTGGTTATTCTCATCGACGGCGATAAGCCCATTATTATTGTCATGATCATATTTCTTCAAAATCAAGTAAATACTGGATCAAGATGGTGAGCAGCGCATGAGCTGCTGCGGTCATCGAGCCATAGCTGACTGATAGCGTAAGGGCTAGCGAACCGGAGCTGCCAAGGCCGTTCTACACGTCCGCGCAGTATTCTAGAAAACAGGCTGCAACAGAGCAGACTGGTTAAGGAGAAGGGATCGAAGAGGGAAAGCTAACCCGGTACTCAAAAAATGCTTGCTGAAGTAGGATGTGTTGGACCGAAAGGTGCAAATATCGACATAACGCATTCCGTTCTCTGGACTGCGTTCTGCTACTTAGGCCCGTGTCAGGGTTTGGTAGCGGGAAATGGAGAACAAACGAAGCCAAGCCAAGACAAGTAAATACATTTAATATTCATCAGTTTATTGGCGTCTCAGTCACTGATCATCATGCGCCTGGCGCCCTGGCGAAGTTTGCCCAGCTCTGTCTCCCGTATTTCGACACAGTCTGCTATGGTAGCAAACGCCGGTACGTGAGTGGCAGTCCCTGTCGCAGATCGTACAACGGGGCTGAGGAGGCTGACTTGCTGGGGTGTTCGCCGATCTTTTCAGTCGTGCCCAATTCTCTGGTTCCAGATGGCCTCTACAAGCGTCGGCAACTACTGTGCACCTCCCAACTGAATGTCTGCAATCGACTCAATCCTGAGCTTTCGGCTTGGATGTCGCATGACGTCATGTCCATCTTGTATACGTACTTGAATCGCGGTGTGGGGTAGTCGATTCCTTTAGCTGCAGTGATCAGCTGTCCATAAAATATATCCTATAACAGCCTTTACAATGTATGTAAATATACACTCGCGAGCATACGACTACTCTAAGACAGATGTACAGAAGATGAAAGATACAGACAGCCACATAAACTGGAAATATATTGTCAGAGGTACAGACGTTGAACAAGAGGCAGAGTGTTTCAAAACACTTTTAGAACAACTAAAAGTCGAATATGTTCCATGTATGGAGGTAAACACCAATCATAAAAAGTGGATTACTAGATTTGTAGCTAAATGTACAAGAGCTTAAAATAAAGCCTGGACAAAGTGTATAAAGACAAGTAAATCAAAAGAAATATATTTAAAATATTTGGACAAGCAAAACATAGCTCAGAAAGTAAGTAAAGCAGCAAAATAGACTTCGAAAAAAACTTACTAATAGGATCAAGACTGATGGTAAAAGCTTCTTTTCTAATGTTAGAAATAAACAAAGACCTAAGACAAGGTAGGCTTTCTCATAAACAGTACAGTGACAATAAGCAGAGAAAATAGGGAGATAGCTTATCTAATAAATCAATACTTTGGCACAGTCTATACAAAAGAACACTCCTCTAAGATACCAGAGCCTATACCTGTTTTCAAATGTCAAATGAATATAGTGCGATTAAAATCATTCTGTCTTACGGAGGAAATGGTTCTAAAAAGATTGGAAGGATTACAAGTGGATAAATGTACAGATCAAGATGGTATCCATTCATCAATGCTATTTGAAGTATAGACTAACTAGTTAAACCATTGGCTATATTATTTTCTCAATCACTTGCAAAATGGATTGTTCCAAGAGATTGGAAAGATGCAGGAGTGATTCCCTTATTCAAAAGAGGAAAGAAATCAGATCCAGCTAATTAAGTAAGTTTAACGAGCATAGTCTGTAAAATGTTAGAGTCAATAATGAAAGAAAATATTGTAATGCATCTAGACAGGTTAAATCTAATCAGAAATAGTTAGCATGGGTTTACTAGAGGGAGACCGTGCTTAACAAATCTATTGGAGTGCATGGAGGTGATTACTAAAATCATAGATACGGGAGAACCAGTGGATGTTATTTATCTAGATTTTACAAAGGCTTTTAATATAGTACCTCATCAACGATTATTTAAAAAGTTAAAATCACATGGGATAGATGGGCAGGTTGCCGAATGGATTGAAAGTTGGTTAACGGGAAGAAGACAGCGATTGGCATAAATAAGGAGTACTCTGAGTGGTGTGAAGTAAAAAATGGAACAAAATTACAGAATGGGCGAGAAAAATACTAGAATGATAGATAACGAAAGGGACATAGGGGTAATAATAGAGCATACAGGTAAGGTGCGTTAGCAAGTCCAGGTAGCAGTGAATAAATCAAATGCAACGTTAGGTATGATAAAAAAAAAGAAATATTAAACATAGGAGTAATGAGGTGGTTGACAAACTATATAAAGCATTAGTTAGACCTAGATCGGAGTACTGTGTACAGGTGTGGAGTCCTTATCGTAGAAGAGCTATAAATATGCTGGAAAGGATACAAAGAATAGCGACAAAACTGATAGTGGGATTCCAGAATTACAGTTACGAGGAAAGACTCAGAAAAACCGGCCGTTAGTGTCTAGAAAAGAGAACAATTAAACGTGACTTAATCTAAGTTGATAAGATAATCACAGGAAAAGTTAAATTAGACTATACATTTTTTTTCAAAATACTAGCACCAGCGAGAACAAGAGGGCACAGATACAATTTAATAACGAAAGGTCCAAATTGGACACAGGACATTTTTTTTTATTCAGACAGTGGTGAATGCTTGGAATGCTTTGCCCCAGGAAATAGTGGAGGCAGAGACAGTTAATGCATTTAAGAATAAATATGATGTACATAGTTATTAGACCAGGGTAATGCAAATGGGACTGGTTGTCTACAGACTCTGATGAGTTTTCTAAACCAATATAAAAACGTTATGTTAAGTTAAGTTATGCCGTGTTTGTTAGCTTACTCAGAACGTTTTATGATTGTGCTAACTTTTTGTTTCATCGCTCCACATTGTTCTTTGTAGGACAATGTGCGATCCATTGTAATTCCTAGGTACTTAGGTGTATCATTATGTTTAAGTTTATGCCCCTGCCAACTAATCTTTCAAACTCTCAAGGCTATTCTTACATCCTGTTGCAGCCCGCCACTTAACGTCTTTTACAGGACGCACACAAAATTAATCTTACATATTACGGGCATTCTACAACAACAATAAATACAACAACAATAACAACAACATGTTGTTATGGCTTTTGAAGTCATGATACTGCCTATTTCATTCTTATAAACTATGCAGGAGGAATGATTTCAAGAAATGCTATGTCGGCATAGATACAGTCACACACTAACTCTAACCATTTTCATAAAGCTGTAGAAACTGATTCACATTTCTAATCGTGTTTACTTACTCTCAACTCTGTCAAATGATATCCTCATTAATAACTAAACCTGTACGTCGCTAAGTGTCATTGAAGGAAATGTGGCGACTACATGAGTTGGCCACCCCACCTCATAAAAAGCTGAGGCCTAGTACAGTGAAATCTCTAACACTTAAACCTCGACATCAATGATTGCAAAAGGATTACCTTTTCCTTTTCATGTTAAAATCATTTACATCGAATACCAGTACCAAAGAAAGAAAAAGATAGAACAGATCCAAATTTGATACAGGCATATCAGTCTACTGAGCTGTGTAGGTAAACTGATGGAGCGTATGATAAACATCAGACTGATGTGGCACCTGGAAGAAAAACACATATTAATTCCACAGAAAGCAGGATTTAGACAACACAGATCCACTGAGGATCAGATCACTCTCATAGCGCAGAAAATAGAGAATGCTTACCAGGAGAAAAAGCATACAGTAGCGGTTTGGGTGGATCTAGAGAAGGCATTTGACAAGGTGGGGAAAGAGGGACTTAAAGTCAAGCTATAAAGAAGTGAAGTATATGGACAAATGTACAGATTGATCAGCCACTATTTCGAAAACAGAACAGCCAGAGTTCAAGTACAAGGGAAGATGAGCAAAAATGTGACACTGCAGCAGGGAGTACCCCAAGGGGGAGTACTGTCCCCCACACTTTTTTCTGGTGTATATAAACAACATAACAGAGAATATATTAAGAACAGTCCACAGCTCCATGTTTGCAGACGATCTGGCTTTGTGGACCACTGAAGACAATCTCACCATAGCAAACAATCGGATGCAGCAGGCCCTAACATCGCTGGAGTAGTGGATAGGAGGCAGACAGACTGGCTAAAGAAGGTGCAAGGTTACCACAACCAGATTCTAGTGTGACCTACGAAGAGTTCAAAAGGTTTATTATGGCCAGATACATGGCCAAATGGGAAACAGAGCATACTGGCTACACAAAAAATGATGCCTACTACCAGTTGAACAGAAGAGAGCAGGTCGTGGTCTTCAGACTCCGCACAGGCCACAACAGATTGAGGTACCATCTATTCAATAAACTGAAGAAAGGTGGTACTGACGAATGCACCTGTGGTACAGGGAAAATGACCGCGGAACATCTGCTGCAAAATTGCCCGACATACGAGAACCAGAGAAAGCACATGTGGCCATCACCAGTGGCAACACTAGACAAGCCCTATGGCAGTGTCGACAGCCTCAGGATGACAGCTGCCTTCTTCGACAAAATTCAAGTTGACGTCTGACAGCGTACGAAGAAGAAGATTTACCTCGAATTGTTTTTAACACCTGCACAAATTAACAGTCATCTAACAATATTCATATTTCTGTTTTTCATCCTCTCTCTCTTTCTCTCTCTCTACTTTGGTCTTCTTGTTTCTCTGTACTCTCAGCAATCAATGCTGACTACAAACTAATGTGTGACAAATATGAACTGATGTGATCATATAAGACATTCCAATGTACATCGCCCACTACCAGTTAAAGGCCAACACAAAATACAGAAGGGATTGAAGCTCACGAGCAAAAACATGCATTTAGAACGTGCCAACCGTAGCGACAATCCGCCAAAGAAACTGTTCATTATGTCAAGGAAAGAATGTCAGAATACAAACACAGCCAACGTGCTGTTTACATTCATGGATACATCGAGTAATACAAATATACTGTAGTCGGAGATGCTGTGGTAAAACTTCTCTATAAGAGGTTTTTGCTTTTATCAGATGTTGATAGCCAGTTCCCTTCCTCGATGTCTTGGCTTACAATATCACTGATATATAAATTTATTTTTATTACCGCCAGGGATGAGGTACTAGAATCGTCATTGTTCTGATACACACACGAGTCCATAAACTGGTCAATACGACATGATACCGCACAAAGGACAACGGTCTGGGGTAGAAAAGTCTTCGTCACGGAATCCAGAAATTGAAACCTCTAATCAAACCAAAAACTTCAGGTTTTGTGAAAACCAATTCCTGTTCCTCTATCATTTCTCCTAACAGTAAATCCGGTACTCGTTTAAAGCTGGGTTGGATGGAACAAGTTGCAGCCGGAAAGAAGCAGCCACTCTACCAACGTTGTATCCTACGCTCTACATGTACATATAGTGTGGTCTTATGTTTCCTCTAATAACATGTCTTAATGGGAATCACACCTTTTCTTCTGCTTATCTCACGGAATAATCATTCCTTCATGGTTGTTTGCTTAAATATCTATCTTATTGTTCTATTGTAGGTCAATGGCCAATGTTTTGTTATTATTATTGTCATGATTATTATCATCATCATCCTCATCATCTTCTATCAACTTGTGTCATTAGAAGGCGTGGAAGGGGGTGTAGTATTATGTCGTTGCCATCTTCGTCGCCGATGTTGTTGACATCCAGTGTTTCTTTAAACATAGCGAGGGACATAACCAAAGAAATACAAAAAATATATAATTAAGAGTTATCCCATCATAAAAAATTTGCGTGAGAGATTCTGGCTTGGGCGTCTCCCCTCTTTATCCAGGTTACAAACCTTAGAACGAGTGAGCTATGGCCCTACACCAGAACCACATGGACGTGTACATTGGCATCTGTACACTGAAGGCGATAGGTGTTAATTATCCACCCGACCAAATTTCTCACGCTTGTTGTCGTCCTCGTGCACGACATATGGGGAGGAACAGCTCGCGACCCCGGGCGCTCGTCGGCGACGATTGTGACAGCAATCCGTGCTTATCACAAGAGCTGAACCTTGAACCGTGACCGGCGTCGAAGTCATGGAGCGAACTAGACAAGTAACTGGCAGAAGACAACACTGGCTGCTCCTGTAGCTGTTAATAGTAAGGTTAGAGTTAGCATATATGCTGATGCCTGTTTAAGTTAGCTCTGTTGTGGTGACAGCGACTCGCATATTGTTTTTAAAATGAATTTAATAATATTCATAAAATGCAAAAAAAATTTTAAAACTTTCCGAAAGGTAAATTTCGTATGGTATGCTCCATTATACGCAACCTTAACTATTATAAGTATTTGCTTTATTTTAATGTAATTATTAAATGATTTATATTATTGTAGTGCATTTATTACATCCCTTTCTTTTGAATACATTGCCCTTATGACGAAGTAATCATTGTCCGTGTAAATACAGTTCACTACTAGGCCGTGAAACTGTTATCTAGCTAATCGAAGATCCTGTGCTGAAAGTTGTTTATGGTTAAGCGTGCTTATATCCCGTGTGTGCTACTTTAAAATTGTTCAAGCTTGGATATGTAAATACAAATGTATGTAGACTTTTATGTTATAAATTTCTCTAACACACCATCTATAGATTGTTAATCTCATTGTACATATCCAAATTTTAAACTGTATATTTTTTAGAACAGGACACCCATTACCATCATTTTAATAACACTAGCCATATGGAATCTTGCATGTTTACTGCTGGCTGAATATATGTAGACATAATATTCATAATGTGGCATAAGAAATACGTAAACATTAAATTGAACCTTATTCCAGTGTGTGTTTGTTTCTTGTTTATTTCTTTATTTCACAAGACGCATAAGTTGCCATATTAACAAATGTAAACAAACAGATATTAAAGTACACATTCCTAAAGCCCAGGTATTGATAAAATTGCTCTTTGCTGTCACTCTGTGTATTTATGATATATTCGAATACTGACACTATTAACATACACCAAATTGAAAGCATGGTAGTAATACATATCTCATTATTTTAAACATAAATTTTTTAACGAATGCACATATTTCTTTACGTTTGTGTGTGCGTGTGTGTACAACTGTGTAAAACCCTACAGTATTGACATATTTCCAAAACTACTTATTACGTACTGTTCATACTGGCATTATAAATGCAGCTCTAGAATTGATTGCGAAACACCTTCGATTGGTTCTGTTGTTGTTGATTCATCCATTAAGCAAATACATACACAGAAGTCGTTTAGCTTGTTTGAAAAGGCCAGTCTTTGCAAACCGTTAAAGGGTTTGAGAGTTGATAATGCAATTGTGGTTAACATGTGGGTAGTAGGATTATATGTACGAACGTAAATATTGCTGTGTCACTGTGTGTGTTAACATAAGGATATCAAGATACTGTGTAGAAGATTAAAGCTTGGTGTCATTATGTTAATATGTTGACAGTGAGAAAGTATGTAGGACATTAAAGCTCTGCGTTAGACTGCTAACAAGCTTGCGGTTGGTGTGCTAACATGTGAATAGTAACATATCATGAAGAAGATTAAAGCTTGGTGTCAATCTGCTAATATGTTGATAGTGAGATACTATGTAGGACATCAAAGCTCTGCGTTAGACTGCTAACAAGCTTGCAGTTGGTATGCTAACATGTAAATAGTAAAATATCATGTAGAAGATTAAAGATTGGTGTCAATCTGCTAATATGTTGATAGTGAGATACTATGTAGGACATCAAAGCTGAGTGTTAGTCTACTAACATGTGGATAGTAAGATATTTTCAAGACAGTAAATCTCCAAGTTGGTTTGCATCTGTTGATTTGTAAATAGTGAGACCTTATGTAAGAGATTTAAGCTCAGTATCTGACTCCTAACATTTGGATAGCAAGATAATATGTACACCATTAAATCTTAGTGTCTATCTGTTAATATGTAGATAAAGAGATAATATGTAGGACATTAAAACTCAATTTTGGTCCTCTAGCGAGCAAAAATTCTTTATTCCTCTTTGCGTTCAGGATCCTTTGGTCATGTTATATCTGCAAGCCAGTAATCATGATGCAGTCCAAAATCTTTACCAGGACATAGCTGCTGCACCATAGCTTTTGCCTCAGCTCTGCATTCTGTGGTATCTCATTTCACTAAAACACAGTGAAAGTAAAATGCTATGTAGAACACACATTTTGGTGTTGGTCTGTTAATTTATGGATTGTAGGTACTATGTAAGACTGTAAAATTTCATGGCGATCTACATATGTTGCCATATGGATAGTAAAGTAATATGTAAGGTATCCAATCCTAGTTATTGGTCAGTTATCAAATGGATTGTAAGATAATATTTAGGGTATCAAATCTTAGTGCTGGTCTGTTAACATGTGGAGGGTAAGATAATATGTAGGGTATCAAATCTCGGTTCTGGTCTGTTAACATGTGAATGGTAAGATAATATTTAGGGTAGCAAATCTTGGTGCTGGTCTGTTAACATGTGGGTGGTAAGATCATATGTAGGGTATCAAATCACGGTGCTGGTATGTTAACATGTGGAGGGTAAGATAATATGTAGGGTATCAAATCTCGGTTCTGGTCTGTTAACATGTGAATGGTAAGATAATATTTAGTGTAGCAAATCGTGGTGCTGGTCTGTCGACATGTGGATGGTAAGATAGTATGTAAAACAGTAAAGCTAAGTGTTCTTCTGGCATGGGGATTCAAAAAATAAAAATGTAGGGCATTGAAGCACAGTGTGAATCTATTAACATGTGATTAGTAGTATAATATGTACAACAGTTTGTTGAGAGGTGGAAAGTAAGATACTATTTGGGACAGTAGAGTTTGTTGTCCGTCTACTTCTTTTGTCCTGTGAATATCAAGATAATATAAAGGACATTGAACCATGGTGTGATTCTGTTTGCACTGTGATAGTCAGATAAAATAATTAAGTCTATTGCATCTCTTTTTGGGGGGAAAGGAATATACTTTTATTTTGGCGATAAGGCTCAGTGTGGGTTTGTTAATGTATTGATAGTAAAAATTTTTTTAGAACATTACAGCTCGTTGCTGGTCTATTTACATGGGGACAGCAGGATGCTGTTTAGGAAATTTATTATTGGTTTCTGTTTGTTAACAAATGGAAGGTAAAACACTTAATAGTACAGAAAAGCTCAGTGTTGGTCTGTTAATACATGTGAACTGTAAGATATTGTGTAGGACACATGTTCTCAGTGTTGGTCTGTTAATACATGTGAACTGTAAGACATTGTGTAGGACACGTGTTCTCTGTGTTGGTCTGTAAACATGATGATTAGTAAGATATTATGTATGATATTACAGCTCAGTGTTGATGTTTTATCAAGGGGAAAGATAATATATACAGCTTTACATCTCGGCTGTTATGCGTTAACATTTGAATATTAAGAAAATATGTAGGAAATGAAAGCTCACTGTTCGTATCCTAACAAGTGGATAGTACAATACTATGAGGTAAAGTAATGCTAGCTGTCATTATGTTAACACGCGGATAGTAAGATACTATGTAGGACATTACTGCTCTGTGTTGGTATTTTGACCTGGGGATAGTAAGATACTATAAAGGACATTACAGATCAGTGTTGGTCTGTTAACAAGCGGAGAGTAAGATACTATGTAGGACATTACTACTCAGTTTTGGTCTGTTTACCTGGGGGAAAAAATATACTATGTAGGACACCTATTCATGAGGTTGGTCTGTTTTCATGTGGATAGTGAGAAAATATATACATTATTTCTCAGTTGATGTATATTAACATGAGGATATCAAGAAATAAGTAGGACATGAAAGTTCACTGTCTGTGTGTTATGAAGTAGATAGTTTGATGTTATGTAGAAAAGTGAAGATTGCTTTCATTCTGTTATAACGTGTTGATAGTAAAACAATAGGTAGGACATTAAAGATTTGTGTCAGACTGCTATCTTTGTACAGAAATATAAAAAGTAGGTCATTTAAGCTTTGTGTTAGTATGTTAACTTTTGGACAGTAAGATTACATGTAGGACATTAACAAATGGGAATGGTTTGTAAACATGCAAACAGTTTAATGCTACATAGGACAATAAAACTCAGTGTCTGTCTGCTAACAGTTGTTTAGTTAGATACTATGTACGTCATCTATGCCAAAAGCTCGGTTTTCGGCTATTAACATGCAAATTAGTTATGTACTATGTAGGACATTACAGCTTGTTGTCGGCCTGCTAAGATAGGGATAGTATGATACTTTACAGGACAATTATCTTGGTGTCCATCTGTTAATATACAGACAGTAAGATACTACCTAGGACCTTAAAGCTCAGTGTTAGCCTTCATTTTTTGTTATGCTGATACTATGATACTATGTAGGAGATTGAAAATCAGATTTGGTCTGTTAAAGAGGCGTCAGTGAGATACTTTATAGGACCGTCAAGCTCAGTTTAGATCTGTTAAAGTGGGGTCAGTAAAATATTATGTAGGACACTAATACTTTTAGGTAGGTTTGTTAACATGGGGATTGTAAAATGCTATGCAGGACAGTAAAGTTAGGTGACTGTTCGTGTATGTTACTGTTGGGATTCTCAGATAGTATGTTAATATGTAGACAGTAAGATGCTTTGTATCGCATTAAATCTAAAGAATCGGTTGGTTATATGAGGACATTAAGATAATATATAGGACACTGAAGCTTAGAGTAATTCTGTTGACATGGTGACAGTTTGTTTGTTTGTTTGTTTTTTTGAGTTCGCCTTATTTCTCTAATCCCCAAGGGGGTGTACATTGTACTGTGGTTTTTATTTTGCACCTGTCGGCCAAGTGCTGCCAACTTCAGCATGCATTTTATGTAAGGGTCTGCTTCCTCTTGCATTTTCTAAGAATTCGCTTCCTTGGGGTAACGGCGCTGTGATGTGGGTTGAACCCAGCACCTTTGGGTTTTGAGCCGTGCCACTTAACCACTAGGCCACACCGTCCCCATGGTGACAGTAAGATAATATGTAGGATATTAGCGAATAGCATCGGTCTGTTAACATTTAGATAGTAAGATTTTATGTAGTACATTACAGCTTGGTGTTGGTCTGTTGACATGGAGACTGTAAAATGCTATGAATGACATTAAAACATGTGGATAGTACAATATCATGTAAGATAGCAAAGCTCAGAGTCCGGCTGATGACATGGGTACAGTAAGATATCTTGTTCGAAGTAAGCTGTCAGACATCAGCGTGAATTTGTTGAAGAAGAAGAAGAAGTAAGATAGTGTGTAGGACATTAAAACTTACTGTCGGTTTGTTAACACGTGGATAGTAAGATATTATTTTTAACAGTAAAGCATGGTGTCTGCTTGTTAACATGTGGATTGAAAGATTTTATGTACGGCATTCAAGCTCTGTGTTGGCCAGTTGACTTGTGAATAGTAAGATACTCTGTAGGACATTCAAGCTCTGTGTTGGCCTGTTGACATGTGGATAGTAAGATACTCTGTAGGACATTCAAGCTCTGTGTTGGCCAGTTGACTTATGAATAGTAAGATATTCTGTTAGACATTCAAGCTATGTTGCCCAATTGACATGTGTATAGTAAAACACTATGTAGGACATTAAAGCTCTGTGTTGGCCTGTTGACATGTGAATAGTAAGATACTATGTAGGACATTCAAGCTATGTGTTTGCCTGTTGACATGTGGATAGTAAAATACTCTGTAGGACATACAAGCTCTATGTTGGCCTGTTAACATGTTGATAGTAAGATACTATGTAGGAAATTAAAGCTCTGTCTTGGCCTGTTGACATGTGGATAGTAAGATATTCTGTAGGACATTCAAACTCTGTGTTGGCCTGTTAACATTGGGTTAGTAAGATACTCTGTAGGACATTCAAGCTCTATGTTGGCCTGTAAACATGTGGATAGTAAGATACTCTGTAGCCCATTAAAGCTCTGTCTTGGTCTGTTGACATGTGAATAGTAAGATACTCTGTAAGACATTTAAACTCTGTGTTGGCATGTTAACATGGTGGCAGTAAGGAACTATGTAGGACATCAATGTTTTGGGTAAGTCTAACATCTGGATAGTGGATACTGTGCAGTGCATTCAATCTAGAGTTGGTTTGTTAATATGTGGATTGTAAGATCCTGTGTAAGACATTAAAGCTGTCTGTCAGTCTGATGCCATTGGGATTGTACAATACTTTGAAGAACAATAAAACTTGGTATTGGTCTGTTAATATTTAGATAGCAAATTACAATGTAGGACTGTAAAGTTTCGAGTCAGTGAACGTATGTTTAATGGGGATAGTGCGATACTTTGTAGGACAATACCGTTTATTGTCTGTATGTTAATTTTCATATAGTAAAGTATTATATAAAAGACTGTTACCATGTGCTTAGGTAGAAACTGTGTAGGACATCAAAATTTAATGCTGGTATGATAGTCTGTGGATAGTAAGATACTATATATAGGACATTAAAACTTGATGTATCATAGTAAGATACTAGCTAGTAGCTAGGACTGTAATGCCTAGGGTGAATTTGTTAAAATATGGATAGTAAGATACTAGTTAGAACTGCCATGCCTAGGTTCTGTTTTTTAACATGTGGATAGCAAGATACTATTTCAGACATTAATGCATAGTGTCGGTCTGTACATTATATAAATTGCTGAGCGATTATAGTAGTAAAACTGAGAGAGTTCAAAACGTAGTTCCCTCATGTTCCAGTCTCTCTCTTATCGCCTGTGGAGTATAAAAAATAGATAGGAATGGTTAAAATACCGCTATGGAACAAAATCAAGAACCTAACCTACGTTAGGTACAGAAATTACATACAATGAGACTAAAGCATTCATCAGGGCAACGTACATTGCAAAATGGAGAAAAAAAAAACACCCTGGCTACATAGATTATCATTCTCCGGCTACGCATAGGTCACAACAGTCTGAGATGTCATCTGTACAACAAGTTTAAGATTGGTACTACAGACCTTCGTGCCTGCGACACAGCCCCCATGAAGGCAGAACATATTTTGAGCCTTTAGTCGATTGATGACTTCGTTAGAGTCATTGAAGTTGATGTCTGAAAACGAACGAAAAAGAAGAAGAAGAAATGAACCAGTCGAAGCTTCCCGTTGGATCCACTACTAGGGAATTGCATGTTTACATTCTGATTCGCATTATTCATTTATAGGTCTAGTGATATTGCGAGCTTAATATATGAGTAGCAAAATGCCCCCTTGTCGCTATGTGCATTCACAAGCAAAAACAACTAGTATTCTCTGTATAAGCAACATATGTCCTCTAGCCCACTGTATGGACGGCGTACTACAGTAAACATCACGAATGATTCTGGATCTTT